>CABFOV010003731.1:36695-61762 GCA_902141375.1 Timema poppense | reverse complement strand
ATGTTATATTGTGCATGTAACCCGGGTTGTAACACACTCATCTCTTTTTATTATTACAATTCAATTTCTGGACCCAATTGCGTCCCACCGTGACAATAACCCACCACCTACATTATGGCACTGTGTATTCTGCGCCCACGAAATAGCAAATAATGCAACAAAAGAGGAACACTAGGCGACAGCGATGAACGAATACTCGCGCCTCTCCCCAAGTTTTAATAGATTTTTTTTTCGGGGGTTGGGGAGTTAGGGGGAGAGGGTCAGGGAGGTGCTGTGGTATAACAACGGGAGATGTACGTTTATAACGAGTCTATGACGGACGTAATATTGTTGGAATCTCCGCAAGCCTTTAGGAACTATGTAACAGGGCTGCCATTAGTGAGCGACTAAACAGGCTAGCCACTCTACGCTACGACCACAAACTTTTCGAATATATTTGTCTACATTTACATTTTGTGTTAAACATGCATTTATATAGTTGGTCCGCACCACAGGAACATGGATGGGAAAACACAATCGTATTGGCTTTCTCAAATAGTCTATCATAGTTTGAGACTTAAGTTTTCAAAAATAAGTAATCACTAATCTAACCTCTAATTATCTTTATCATAGCTATCATGTAAATACTTCCTAGATACCCATTTTAAACAAAATCGTTATTTAATTTTTGAAAATTGACATACATTAAACTTCTCTTTGTTTGAGGGCTTCAATAAAGATCAAAACAACACCCCAGGACAGGAAGAATTGTTTTTGGGTTATGGGCCACATAAAGAAGTTACAATATTATTGTTTTCTTTATTAGAAAGTAAAAAGTGAAATAAATCAAGAGTACAAATACCGGCAGGCTAACAGGTACACGAGTGGAATCCATTTTCATATCAGGGGACGACGTTCTAAAACTGTAATACACTATTAGGGTTATTTTAATAATAATATATATCAAAAGTGAATGTGAAAGAAGTATCTCGCGTTGGTTTGGGCATGTTGAGAGGATGAGTGTGGATCGAGTGAAGCTAATATATGAAGGTAGAGTATGTGGATCAAAAGGAAGGGGTAAACCATGTAAGACGTAGCTAAATGTTGTAGAAAAATGTGTGAAAAAGAGAAGCATTAAGAGTTTTAAGAATAAAAGAGCATGTATAACTCGGTGTATGGATGTTGTTGAAGCGAAGGAAGAATGCAAGGATGGGGAAGTGTGGAGGAAGTTAGTGAGGATGGATTAAGTAAGTATAGTTGTTTTTTGAGCTATATGCACAGTTTCTTGGCTACTCCGTAAGGGAATGGTGGGGTTATGTGTGTATGTATACACGTTTGCATGCATGATTACATATATGAATGTATATATATACATGTATGCATGAATGTATATATGTTTGTATATGTATTGTATGTAAAAGTGACATCATAGGACATTAATGAAAGTAGATTTAGTATCGTCTCTAGCTGTCAGATGCTCTCCCTATAAAAATTTTGACTGTAAAATGTTTATATGAAACAAAGTTATATAAATATGCTGTATTTACTGCTTGAAAAATTCTTTCATTAGGAAATGTCCTGCTTTAACAAGTGACAGGTAGGTAGTGCATATATTAAGGTGGGTGGTCCGTGTATGCATCGAAAGATTATCAAATGGTCCTCTTTTGGGAACCGCATTAGAATCACTGGTCTAAGGTGTTAGTTTCGCATAGCGTTTGATTGCTATTGACGGGGAAATTTGGGCTCGAATCCTCTACAGGTCATCTAGGGTGTTTTTTTGTTTTACTGTTGGTTTGGACGTTTACCCCCTACACTAATGTGAGTGTTAATCTTATAAGCCACTCTCCTCATATACTCCTTATGCTTAAGTATTTAATGATGTACTATGTAACCTACTTTAAAAATAAATAAACACATATTTAAACCAGCATCTGATATATACATTTAAATTAAAGGGATATAAACTGCTCAGGGAAAATTCACGAATTGAACACCACCCTAATATATCCAGCTGGAATTAAAACCTCGAGATCTCCGTCACCGACAAACCTGGCAAGACAAGACCAATGCCTTTGTTCGCGCGCCCACATGGACATGTTGACAACCAGTTGAATGTTAGTTATTATTATTAGCACCGCGTCTTACTACCCGTTCGGGTTATACGCACTTACGCTAATGTGTAATGGTATGGTGATTGTGAGATGAAATGAAGGACCTACAGTTTAACGNTATTATTAGCACCGCGTCTTACTACCCGTTCGGGTTATACGCACTTACGCTAATGTGTAATGGTATGGTGATTGTGAGATGAAATGAAGGACCTACAGTTTAACGTGAAATCCGAACCACGGTGGAGGCCTGGCATTCCTCACATTCACAAGATGTCTTGTCAGAGGTGAAGGAAGGGTTTGGTAATCAAATAAATCTTTGTCGGGACCGAGGATTGAACCCCGGCTGCCAGCATAGAAGTCTGACACCTTACCCCTAGACCGCCAGGTCACCGAATGTTAGTTCCTTCTCTCTGGAAGAAATATAGTAATAATAATATTTAGCCCCGCGTCTTACTACCCGTTCGGGTTATACGCTTTAAGTACTAATTACTCTAATAGATTAGGAATTGGGAAGATTGAATGAGAGGAAGTGAACCCGCATTTGCGTGGAAGGAGAGTGGAAAACCATTTAGGAAAAAACCCCTCCAGTTCGCCCGACCGAGATTCGAACCTCGATCTCCCCGTCCTCAGCAGTTGAGCTCAACATGACAAAAATATAAGTACCATTGTCTTTTTAAACGCTGAAAAATAATCAAGCATTCCCACGTGGCAAAGCTGATATCTCAAAGAGGAGTGAGAAAACCCTGGGCTGACGTTAAAAACCTAGAGCCTATAACGCCTATAACGCTTCCACGCACTCAGAGAGAAACGTGGGCGTGGAGCCGGCAGCGCGCTCGTCGATAATTTATCTCCCATGATAAGGAATAACTTAGTGTTATATATTGTCAGTGTATCAGGCCTCTGTATCTCTCTGGTCCACCGTAAACTTCTCTACTTGAATAGCTTGGTTAAAAAATACTCACATATTTTAATACAAAACTGTGTGTGTATATCTATACATATATGTCTATTACGTTGAGGTAACATCTTAAGTGTGTGCGGTGGGTCTTTCCCATTCGATACTTGTCAGGGAAGTATAAAGGCCCCACCTGGTGACCGCGTGAGGGCCCCGAGGGGAACCACAAAAACCCCTTCCTCCCACAAAATGAAAGCACAGATTAAGTGTAATTATCACTTCAACTCCTCTAAAAAAGAACCTGTGGTGGAACCGTACGCTTTACAGCACTCTGATGTTGTTTTGTTTAGGAACACAGTCTCGTTTTGTACCTTATTCGTGCATACACTTTAGTAGCCTAGTTATGTATAATTTTTTATTTATTTTTATTTTTATTGTTCACAATATTGTCAATAGTATTTAAACGTGATTTATGTTACGCACTTTGCTGCTTACATTATGTAATATTTAACCTCCTCTATCGTTTTAAAAAAGCACATGTAAATTGTGGGAGCTAATTTTATAGGCTACAAATCATGTCACAACATATTTTATTTTTTATTTCTAATTCATTACTCACAAATAAAATAAAATTAAAGAAATTGTTTTCCCTGAATATGTGTTCTTATCTACAAGCGTGTTGGCTTATATACAGAATGTTAAAGTAAAAGCGATCAGAAATTAAGATATTGTATTAATCGTTAAAATTGGTAAAAAAAACTCTTAGCAAACAAACTCACACAGAGGTACATACTTTTTTTTCTTTTGGTAAGAAGAAATTAGGGTAACCCTGGAAATGTTATTTAGGTTTATATAACACAAATTTACGACCTGACACTTCAAAATGAGCTCTACACATTGTTCTTTGATTTCCACACAAATGTCACATCTTTGGATCAGCCTGTTGCGTGCTCTTTAAACAATTCTTGGCTTCATTTTAATCGTCCGTCAACCGTTTTCAACACTCGCTGTTCTAAGTCTGATAAATACACTAAACATTTTAAGGATACCCATACAAAATAAATCGCAAGGTTAAGGTCAGGGGTCCTGGTGAGAGCGGGGTGGTGGGCAATTCTACTGGACCTCCTCGTCCAACCTCTGTGCGAGTTGGTTTACGGACGTGTGTTTACAAAACTTTATTGATCATTTTAATGAGTGCTACAGGAACCCACATTTCTGAATCCCTTTTTAAAACACCTATATACTCTGAGCTAGTAGCTCTCAAAGGTCCACTGGAGATGCCGATTGAGAAATTTATAACTAAGCCTAAAAGTATTGCATAGAAACAAATTCATATTTTAGTTCATAAAAACATAGTGTAGGCCCGAATTTTAGTTAAAGAAGAGTATTTTTTATTATAAGTGAATTCTATACTTAGGTTTTCTTTAGTTGGTAATGCCTGGACACAAGGACGTTTTATATTAGGAGTTCCGCAAAATTTAAGGGATGTATTAAAGGGTGCCACTATAATTTTTTTTTAAATCTGAGACACATTAATCTAGTCTTTGACTCTTACGTTGTTTTTCATTCATACACCTCAAACGTTTGGATCATAAGTGCCTTGAACCTCCTCACTAAAGTGAAATTTGACAAAATTATATTCTACCTGATAGAGCTCCATTTAAGTTCAAGAACTACCAAGTTTCGAACAGAATACTTCGTGTAAGACCTCATAACAGCTGTTATTATTATTATTATTATTATTTAGATATAATTGTAAATACTTCTCACTGCTGGGCTAATTAGGCCTTTCGTAGCTTCATATGCCTTGTAATCTATTTTAAGACTAGGATATGCACAACATCCTGTCCCCGGCCGTCAATTTATCAATGTGATATTTTCATCAATGATTAATTTTCGGCCATGCCAGGAATCGAACCTGGGACCCTTAGATCAGTCGGCATACACGATACCAACTGAGTTAAGGTGTCGAACTCTTTAGTGTATTAGTAAGAACATAATATCCAATTTGACAGAATAGTACAAGTTTGTTCGAATAAAGTCCCCATTAAAGTTCACAAATTTACAAAATTTTCAAATTAAAATACAAAGAAAATAATTCTTTTTTATGGATTTTCTCGTGATTTTCTAACGACTTTTATCAAATTTATGATTTCTAATACACGTACCTTTGTTGTTTCAAGATATTATATTTTTTATTGTTTTTTATATGTATTGATCGCGTCTTAAATGGGTAGTAAGAGGTTGTGCAATAAAAACATCAAAATGTTACTTAGACATCTTAGACGAGGAGTTACGTATATCTCAATGTTAACTTTTTTTCCACAGCGTCATACTACCCAACCGAATTATGTGCATTTTATTTAAATTAATGGAGTGGGTATGAGTAAAGTAGAATTTAGAGGAAATTTATCCGCGTTTGTGTGGAGGAAGAGTGAGAAACAATGTAGGAAAAAACTCTCTCAGTAAACCTGGTTGTACTACAAATCCTCGCCTCCTCATCACCAGAAAATCAGACTGGACTATCTTGACGTTGAGACAGCGTGCCCACCAATGTGGGTAAGGTGAACTAATGAAATATTTATGCGCTGTAAAATACTAGCGGTTCATGTGATCTATTCAGCTGTCAGACCGCATATTATCAGATATGCATGATAGCTGCCGGAATTTAAGAAAAACACATTTATAAAGTGTTATGGTTGATGGTAAGAGGGCAGCTTCTGTGTTCACCCGCTCGAGGGCAGCATAACCGTGTGATCGCCACACCTAGACAGCAGGGTTCGATAACCCCCCTGGCCATACCGACCGAAATGCTCATTGGATGAAATCAGCCTCTGTAATCGCAACAACCAGCTTCCCTCCTAACAGCCTTACAACTCTCTTTGTAGCTGAGAAACCCCCGGGGTTCCTTTATATCATCTTTATCAACAACTGTATATATTAAAACATAACTTTGTTTTATTGGCTGGTGTGGTGGTGATAACCGTGTGCTCTGAGAGCTCAACTAAATAATGGTTTGCTAGGATAAACAGTCCTTTTTTCGTAGCAAATGTGGATTGAAGTTAATGTTGTTCGAGTAATCATAAACATCACTTTCAATTGAACTCTCTGAGAAAGATTGGGGATTTTATATTTATATTAATTTGTTAGCAAATTATTATTCTTTTCATTATATGTTTGGTGTTAGTACTTGTAATGATTACTTTGTGAAATTTGTATAGCTAATTGAGAGTATGTCTTAGCATTATCTATAAACTGAACATACCGTCAGTAAATTAGAAAATTTGACTTACTAAATATCTCGGGTGTGTATTTGAAATATCTAAAATGAAATAAGAATTGGTCACTAAGTTAATGCCCATACAAAATTCACATGCCATCTTGTACACCTAAAACTATCATATTCCGTTGAACAAAAGTGAAAACTGCGTTTATGACTTCTCAAATACACTAATGAACTAACATCACACCTACTTGAACGGACACACACTCAAAGGATAGCCCATAAACCACGTAACGCTTATTTATTACCACAAAAACAATCAATTATCTTTTTTTTTTTTTTAATTGGGACCCTATTAGAAAATAGCTTAATTTATTTGAAGAAAATTATGTATATATATATATCACCACCATTTACCTTATTCTTTGGACTATAACATTTGATGTTGAACACAGTTGAAAATGAGCTAATATTACCCTTCCACAAATTAATAATAATAAATGTTTTTAATCTTATTTTAAAATTTAAGGTTCTTAATGCTAAAGAGATATGTTGGTAACCTCAACTTCTATTTTTTTTTTATCCAAAATATAAATAGGAAACCTCGTCTTAAAAATCGTAGCATTTCTGAAAGTCTACACTTCGTCTTAGCACTCCATTTGATGGACCCCTTAAGCTCTTCTTTACTACTGTAACAATAATATGTATCCCACCTTGTAGGTGTTGTGGACCTTTATTCCCGATGCAATAAAGATAATGAATATTGAAATTTATTTAAAAGAAAATACATGGTTTCAAATTGGGTCCAACGAACTATATTTATGTATTCCTTGTGGAGGTTTAAGGTTGCCTATTAAGATAAAAATATATTTCTAAATTGATTTCAAACCGTTAAGAGCTCGCTTCAGTGAATGAACATTGTTTTCCATTTAATTTGACCAAACCCTAATTTGAAACGTAATTTAAAAACTGACATCTCAAGTTAGTATAATATAATAATATTTATAATATGACGTTGAAATGAAATATCGCAGTCTTTAAAATAGGATAATATTACTAAGACGAGAATTTAGTATCGACTTTCATTTGAGGCGTTCTAAGGGTCTGAATATGAAACTAGCCCTTAGCTTATATTTCATAGCCACTCACTTATATTTACAGTGGCCATAAGTCCTTGTCTTTCAGATTTTTTCTTCTAAAATAGCCATTTTGTCTTTTATTTTGTGAATTGAAATATTAAATTGAATTTTGGCACGCAATACAGCGCCCATTGAAACATGAAACTGTCATTTCACCGCCACTCACTACTCTACATTCAACATATTTCCCATTTTTGACAACACTGGAAACATTGTTTGCTGTATCAAGTATGAAAATTAATTGTTTTTAAATATAATAATATGATTGTTTAAATTTATTAAATCACTCTGTCATCACTTTCAATAACAGTGATTGAGATAGTTGACACAGTTTTGTTGGTTAAAACAGATTATTTTCTTTACTAGACTTTGGCGGGGCATGTATTACATTCTACACTTAGGGCTGACAACAGGAATTACTGTAAAATAAATGCTATAAAGCTTTTTAGTTAGTAAAATAAACTAACCCAACCTGCTTTTTTTTAAATTATAGAACAATTTCCGATTTGTCCTTTTTTTTTTTTTAAATATGGTCACCGTACTTTTAGTTAGCATTGTTCCAAATAATTATGCGGAGTAAGTTTTCAATTCTTTATAATTAACAAATATTTCAAGACTTGTCTGTCCCATATAACTTCTGGTAATCTAACATTATTATTTGCCTATTTAAATTAACACATAAGACAACCGTTAATATTTACATTTCAACTTTCAAAATTTCCATCTTTCCTTTATTACTAAGTAGCATATAAAGACATTCAATTTTATTTTATAAAATTGTGGATATTTATTTTAAAATAAAGGTTATTTGCGGCTAAATCTAAGGTTAAAGGGAATAAAGACAGTGGTAGTAGAGGAAGTATGGGATAAATGGGATGGGATTGATGGGATGGATCACATGTTGAAAATCAAACCCAAGGTACCCAGCCGAGATTCAAACCACAACCTCATCATCAACAATTCAGATCATTGTGGACTCGACGCCCTTCACCGTGCGACAGTCTGGGACAACTGTTCGCTACCATTCATATTTCCTTGTGTAAGGGATCACAAAATATATCGTAACAAGTATAACCTCTCACTACAAATATTTATATTTTTAAAACGTGAAGCGATTCCTTTCAACTAATTTCAGTGGCCGCATGGTCCAAGGCGTCATTCTCACAATTAGACTGCCGATGATGGGGATATCGAGGCTCGAATCTTGGCCGGGTGGGTTTGTCCATAATTGTTTTCCAGTATACTTCCACGCAAACGCAGGTACTCTTCATCTAAATATAGTATTTCTCATCCCTAAAACCAATAACGTTTAAAACTCAAAAATTCTCAAAAGGCAAACCGTATGTTTAGAAAATGGCAATTTAATTTGGCATAAATTCACCGAATTTTACAGCAATTTCAATTTTTTTCTTTTAGTAGAATTATTTGCTTTGAGAGTTATCATAACAAAGTTTATAAATTTTCAGTAAAAAAAAAGCCGCAACCCATACATAATTTACGTTAGTTGGTGTATATAAGAACTTTTTTTCACCGCATCTTACTACCCGTTCGGTACTAATTACGCTAGTGGTTTAGGGATGAAAAAGGTCGAATTTAAAGGGAGTGTATCAACATTTGAGTTGAGATGGAGTGAGCAATTATTTATGAAAACCCACCCTCAGTACACTGTAAGGACGTCATTAAGGCAGAGTTTCTGTCGTCATAAAAATGTGGTTGAGGTATTTAAAAAATATCTTGAGCAGGTGATTTGCAAAAAAATCACAAAACGTCTAAACTTACACTGGGCCTTGTTACAAAATCTGCTGCTTTGACAAGCAAAAAAGTTAACAGGTGATTTTTCACCCGTTGTTCAAGATACAGAATATCGCAAGTTCTATTTTAAATAACAGAATGTATCAATGAGAAAGTATACTCTTGTACAATTAATTGTATATGACTAGGGAAGCTTGGAAGATTGAAATAAACTTGATTTTTGTATACAGCAGCATTAAGTATCATATTTATAAATTTGAAAAATGAAATGTTATTTTCTTTAATGTGCAATGTAATTGTTTTAACGGCAGAATGAGAGCAGTTTCACACTAGGAAACTATCATCCAACAACAATATTGTCGGCCGACTATCGCTTCGTTGAATTAATAGATAACAGCCGGCAACTTCAATCGCTCAGAAAAATCAGTATCAACCTTACCAGAGTACACGAAATGTTGTCAGCTGTGATGGATTCAGAGGACGAGGCTATTAATCTGGGGCTCCTTATAAGAAGGAAAATCACAAGACCAGTATGGATATTTAATAATCATCCGGCTATCAGTGAATGGTTGGAAAAGGGTTTCTTCTATAACACCTGCACAAGATTTGACTTAAACAACTACATGGCATCAGCCCTCAATCAAACCATACCAACCAATTGGCCGCTGTATTTTGGTGAATATAGTGCCAACTTCTGCGGATGGAGGATGTTATGTGGTAAGCACAACGAACCCTCAGTTCGTTAATCTCAGTTTTTTAGACCGGAGCTGCTACTTTTTTTATTTAAGTAGATCATAATTTGTCTTTACAAGGTTGAGTTTAACCCCGTTCCAGACCCACTGATTCACAGAAAATCTGGAAGCGCCAGGGATCGAACCGGAGACGAAAAAAATAGGTAAGCAAATAGAAGACATCCTTTTGTATTACGAACAAAATTCAACTGGTGGCTTGAGGGTAGCCACAACTTGGGAGACTGGCCGGTGATTGTTTCCTTGTGTGAGTGAAACAGTATAAACACACGATTAACCAAGCAGTCACCGGTTGTGCGACAGTCGCCCCGATGGGCAACTTCGCCACAAATCGCCACTAGTGGGCAACTTCTGAACGACTGTTGTCGGGCTGGGCAACACAATTACTTCGAGTGAAACCCCCAATCTACCTTCATGTTAATCAACAGAGCGATAGTCGGCCAGAGTTTGTAACTGGGCGATAGTTGCCTTGTGTGAAACGGCCCCAAAGTCACTGCCGAGTCGCCGGTGGCTGTGGTATCAATGTTAGCTCAATTGTTAGCAGACGATTTACATACGTTCATCAAAGACTTAAGTTTAAATTGTTATAAAAAAATCTCCCACTGGCAAGCAAAATATTCATCGTAGACAATCACCCTTACGATGGGGCAGGTCTCCTCCATTCCCAATGGGTCTTACGCCCTTGGATCTATGGCGCCTGCTGATCATATCACGTCACTGGCGTTCAATTTCACGGTTAAGGCCCTAAGCACGCCACATAATGGAGAACGGTGAACATAGTGTGACCTGCCTTGCGCAAATTGTCAACTATCGTCTAGTGGATCTCTGCTGACGTCACCGATTTGTGCGCACTTGACTGCGAAATTCAAGAGTTAGTTTGTTATATGCTATTATGTCACAAGTACAGTCCAATTTCCATAGGAAAGCCCTTATTTTTCAGCTAGAAAAGTTATTAGACTTATTTTCACGTATTTATGCATCAAATCGTGTGATCTGTTGCTTTCAAATTTGATTGATATTATCAATAACTATAAAATAACACCAAAAAAACATAATATTATCAATTCTGACCGCAAAAAAAAGTTTGTTGTACAATAGTTCCTTCAGATTATGATTGAATTGTATCTGAGACATCTTGCTATCACGATTTGAGTACCGGTAAATTCAAGGTCGTAATTTTGTATTGATCTGAGTCTATATTATCCTATTGGTGACCTGGTAGTCTAGGGGTAAGGTGTCAGACTTCTATGCTTGGGGTCCTGGGTTCAATCCTCGTTCCTGGCAAATATTTGTCTGATTGACAAACCCTTCCTTCACCTCTGACAAGACATCTTGTGAATGTGTGGAATGCCAGGCCTCCACCGTGGTTCGGATCCCACGTTAAACGGTAGGTCCTCCATTCCATCTCACAATCATCCTATCATTACACATCGACGTAAATGCGTATAACCCGAACGGGTAGTAAGACGCGGTGCTAATAATAATAGTAATACTATATTATCCTATTCTATATCGAAAACAACAGAACCTCGGTTTCTACTTGGATAAAACTAAACAAGGTTTTCTGCACGTCTTACTGCCCGTGCGGCCTATACGCTTATTTACGCTTATGGGTTAAGGATTAGAAAGGCTGAATCTTAGAGGAATTATACACGAATTTATGTGGAGAGAGCGTAGTAAGCAATTAAGTAAAAAAAAACGCTCTCATCACATCCGACCGGGATTCGAACAAAAAATATATCCATCCCCGACATTAAACCATGCAATCACTGATACGGGAAATGTTAGAGGAAATTTAATATTTATTTATTTTTGCACTAAAGAACTAGGGAAAGGTAAAGGGGGAGATGGTACCCTTTAGATAAACAAAAAATCTTTACACTTGACAAGCATTTGATCCTCATCCTCCCCTGTTTCTATAAATCCAGACAGTACGGGTATGACGCCTTTTTACCGCATTCCCACCTGTGTGGGTCCACGCTTTATGGTGTTTTCAAAAGGGTAATCTCGTTTGAGGGACAGCTTACGCTGTTATTTTCTAAACGGGCCATTGGCTTATCTCTATTATATAATGAGGCTAATTTGGATAGGGCCGTAAGGTTGGACACACGCGTAGAGTCCAATTTTCTAAGAAAGATGAAATTTGATCCTAAACGTCTACACTGATGGTCTTTTCCGACATGGAAAGATAGCAACAACGAGTACAGTATTTATTTTTAATTATAGAAATAATTCGATCCGATACCTTAGCTCAGTCGGTACCGTTTCTGCCTACTGATTTAAGGGTCCTGGCCTCAATTCCTGGCATGGACGAAAAATGTATCATTGGTAAAATGTGGGTTTACACTTTCACATTATTATTATTATTAGTTTATTTTTTTCTATTTCCTCATACATTTGTCCTGACATCTTATTTGACTATAAATCAAGACTTTTTCCGCTCTGTTAATATTACAATATGACTTCTATATAATTAATCTAAAAACTTTACAGATAAACTTTCTGGAATATAAACATATACTACTACTGAAACTACTTGTCCTGTTATTATTGATCACTACCAATTTACCTCGACCTGTGCTTGTTAGCAGTTATATCTACTATATATCAATACCATTGTTTAATTTATGATAACTTATAACTATGCTTGTCCCTCTTTCCCTATTGAAATTATTTTGACTATCTTTTATTATGTCTACTTTGTACTTAAATCTAACTTAACCTAACTTATACCTAGTGCCATCGTTTGCACAATCAGTTTATATCTTCCTTGTAGGGAGTCCCATTTTCTTTTTCTTCTCTGGTCACTTCCTAGCGTGGCCAGTCGACATCCCTGGAGTGCTCGTTAGCTCCAGCCCAGCATCACGCTTGTTTCCAAGCGGGCAGGGCTCTTCGAGTAAGGAACAACTTCCGACGTCTCATCTGTATCCACTTACTTTACTTCTACCCTAACCGGTATTCCAGGCGTCCCTGGTTAATCAGTGATATTTTTCACTGGTATCCCTGAGACGCCTTTCCTCAGCTAGAGCTCTAAATATATCCAGAGTCCATCGAAATATAGTCCACCCTCTCTTTTATTCCACTTTCTGTTTTTTGTTTCACCTGTTTGGTAATTTTTCGTCTAAGCTTTATGTTTCTTCTCCTTCTCCGTCTCCCTCGTCTTCACTTGTCACTTCATCCTCAGTTGTTTCTTCCTGTCTGTTTTGTCTCAAGTCTTGGTTCTGTCTTTGTCTTCTTTCTTTTAGTTTATCCATATGTCTGTCCCTTTCTGCTTTCGATACCCTGTCCGCTATCTCATCGAGGTAGCTCCACCGGTCCACATCCCTCAATAGTGTATGGCATTGGCCTGTATAGGCATTAGTAGCTTCGCTCTTTCCCTTTCAGTAAATATACATTCCAAGGTCACATGTTCCGGTGTCGCCTCCCCTCCGCAACAGCAAAGAATGGTTTCACTCAAGTTTACCCTAAAGAGGGACGCTCGATATGGGCCATACCCTATAATATAGTGGACAAGGCTCTGGGAAGATTGAAGATGCTTCATTCTCAGTCTTTCTTGTACGTTTCACATTGATAAAGTAACGGCTGGAAACTTGATGTTGTGCCTGTCCTAGTCTTAAATTAGTTTATAAGGTATACGAAGTTACGATAAACCTAGCTAGCCGGTATCGGAAGCTATATGGCTTGAATAAAAATACTGACCCAGGCCAGAGGCTGGAAACAATAATTGATGTATATGAAATAATCCAATAATTGGAGTGCATGTTTACACTATTAGTTAGGGATGAGGAAGGTTGAATTTAAAGAAATAAAACTCGTATTTTCGTTTAGGGAACGTGTAAAACTACACACTACACTCGACCGGAACTCCAAACTAGACCTGCCCATCACCGGTAAACCAAACCAGACTAGACTAATGCCTTGGCCCACTTACAAACTGTTACGGGGATAATTTAAATAACACGATAAAGAAAGGAAACTTATTCAAATCCAAAACTAGAATGAATGGTTGTCTCGGGCGCTACTAAGAGGGCTCCTTACAGCCACCAATTGGGTAAGAAATCTCCTTAAGGCGGCCGCCTATTGCCATCGAGAGAGTATCAATCGCTTTCCGACCACACAGCTTAAAATCCAACAGTCTGTGTCATTTTCTGAAACTATTTCTCCACTCTGTGTAAGTTTATATTATATTCACCTCCACGTTTCAACTACAAATACTCTTTTTTACATGTCAATAAGAAAGACAGGAAAGAAAACTACGAAACTTATTATCTCCAGGTAAAGAGGAAAACTCGCTACTAGTTATCACATATCTTAAAATTGTATGCTATAAGATTCTTAAAAATTTACTGTATTTGTTAGAGAAAAGTTGAATTTAGAACACTTTTTCATCAATCCTAGTTTCAAAGCTCCACAAATATGCTTAAATATTGGTTGAAAGTGAGTTAATGTTACATATTCACATATTTTTTATAGTAATAAAACTAAAAATCTAGGGCTGTTAAGTAAAAATAGCCCTGTTGGAATATTTCCACTTTATTCTGGCGTGAACCATATTTGGAAATAACACATCTTAGAAATAAACCTTGCAATAAAGCTGAAAGTCTGCGCATCAATTTCTCGCTTAACGAGACGGCCCCCTTAAATCCCGTGTGACGAAATTATGATGCTCTCCCCTTATCCCCCCTACCCCCCACTCCAAAAACAAATAACCCTGGCATGTTAAAAGCTTCCAGCTATTTCCATCAGACGGTGGTATCACTGCTCGTAAATACGAAACGCAAGAGAGGGGGAGGCAGGATGGAAGTCACGACGTTTTCTTCCTTCAAACGGTCGAGACGATGACAAAGAGAGGTGCCTGCCTTCCGTGACTTAACTGGGTAAGACCTCATCCTCCTATAGTCTTGAAGAGGTGGGTTTTGTCGGAGCCTGAAGAGGAACGCCTCAATCATGATTGAGGCTTTTTTTTTATATAGTATTGCCTACCCCCCTAATGTCAGTAATTCATCGTCTTGAACTAAAGTCGAATTACCGTTTAAAGAACCCTTAACAAGATCCATAACAAATATAGAGTAGCCAACACAACTTAGCAAAAGTCTAGAGAAAAACAAACCAAAAAAAGTCAAAATTGACCCTAAATGTGACAGCTGCAGACCAGATAGTTTGATCTACAAATACCTAAAAGTAAATTTAAAGTATATTTTTCATAGGAAGAACCTTATCCTGTAGCTAAAAGAGTTACTTGATCTACTTTCACGTATTCATAAGTCAAGCCTTGTGATCTTTAGTTGTCATTTTTGATAAATATAATTAAAACTTATAAAATAAGAATAATAACATAGTAAATTGTTATCAATGTTGATATCAAACAAACTATGTGTATGTGTTTAAAAAGTTTATTCCTACGAAAATCACACTAAAATAATGCTTTGAGCTATCATATAAAGAAAGTCCTTCTCACAACTGCCCGCATATACATAACCGACAGGTACAGCGTGTGAAGGGGATTTTTTTAATAAGTTGCGTCAATTTCAGCTGGAGAAAGGGCAAGATTGTGTCGGAAGATTTTAGGGCTGGGTAGGGAGGCATAGTCTATTCAAGTTTTCCTTTCCCTTTTTATGAATAAACTAGCAGCCCATCCCGGCTTCGCACGGGCATAATAATATAATAAAAGAAAATACACAATGTTTTACAGTGAGTTTCTAAAAAAATAACATTTATTGAAAACAAAAAACTAAGATATTAATTTTTTTTTGTGAATATATTTTCTTAAACTTTTTTTTGTATTTACATTGTTTTTTATATTTTATTTTTATTTTTTTTATATATTATTTTTCACTTTTTTTTTGTCATTTTTCAATATTTTTTTTATTTATACTTATACTAATTGTTAAAAGGTCATAACCGCAAAACAAAAGCCATTTAATTTATTGAGTAAGAGCCTCCCTGTAAACAATATTTGATGTGGTTTTATTTTGTGGCAGCAAAATAAATTGATTTTCAGGGGCTCCAACCCGCGATAGGCCAACGTATAATTGACCATGAGTAAAACATTTATTTCGCAGATCGATCCCAACTAATTCGAAGGTTTGACCTTGGGACTTGTTAATTGTTAATGCGAAAGATGTTTTTACCGGAAATTGAAGCCGTTTAAATGGGATTGGCAAATCACTTGGGATCATCGGTATCCTCGGTATATGAGCTAGTTGACCAGCTGCTGGACCGGTCATAATAGTCGCTACAATTAAATTTTCCTTTAACTCCTTAATAAGCAACCTCGTCCCATTGCACATGCTTGGAGGGCTTAAATTTCTCAAAAGCATGATTGGAATTCCAATTTTTAACGTCAGTTCGTGTGGTGGTAATCCAGAAGGGTTCAAGGAATTCAAAAATTCCTGTGGATAATGAACTGTATCTTCAATATTAGTTACAGTGTCTATCGACTTGTATTTTTTTATCTGACCGCTGACTTTTTGAACGATAAGATTGTTTATTTCGTTGACAGTATCATTCTTTACTGATACTATTGCCCTAGAGCACAACCAATGAAAGTCCTTTTCGTGCAAATTCTCGATATCAGGGTATACTGCATCTATTAAATTTTCCAAATCATGGAGTATTTGGCCTAGATACTCATCCAGAATAATGTCACTATATCCGCTTAAATTTGGAGCAGGGAAAATTCCTTCACCAAGTTTTAGCAGTTGTTGTGGGAAATCACTGTCACTTCCATGAAGATGAGCTCTCATATTCGTCCTTAATTTTAATGTTTCAATCGAAGTCCATAAGGGAGACGATTTCAAGCATGCTTTGATGATATCTGCTCGCGTACCTCTGTTAATAACGGGGAGAGTCTGTCGGAAATCTCCAGCAAATACAAAAGTAATCCCGCCCATGACTGCAGAGGAGTTCCTGAGGTCTTTTAAGGTTCTGTTCACGGCCTCTATATGTGCTCTATGGCTCATCGTGCATTCGTCCCACATAACTAATGAGGTGTCTTGTAGTAATTTACCTAGAGGCCCGTTTTTGCGGATAGAACATGTAGATTGTTGCTCAAGATTTACAGATAGCGAAAGTTTAAAAGTAGAATGAGCAGTTTTGCCACCTCTCAAGAGAGTTGCAGCAATTCCGGAGGAAGCAACTGCTATTGCTATCTTCCCTGATTCTCTGACCTTAGCAAGTATCAAATTAGCAAGAAACGTCTTTCCTGTTCCCCCTGGCGCATCCAAGAAAAATATTTTTCGTTTGTCATTATTCACGCTGTCGACTATAGTCTCAAAAGCATGTTTTTGATCTGGGACTAATTTTGGTAGGTTTTCATTGACGAAAGCGGTCAAATCATTTGTATCGTAGTGATGTGCCATTGTATCTGCAACATTGTTTTCTGTACGAACTGAAGAAGGTAATCCAAAATCACTTAGACTTTTGTCATTTAATTGCAACAATCTATTTTCTATTTGTATCAAACCTTCGTTATAAATATTCTCATTGTATGGTAACGCGAAGTCTTGATTTTCCTGTCTGATTCTGTGTCTAACATCTTCACACAAATCATCTTTGAAACTGTCCCACAATTTGAATGGCTCCGATGGCTGACAAAATAAAAGTATGACCACAAACAACTCTCTTAGTTGTATTGGACATTGCAAAAGCGATGCTTCTCTTAGAGTATTTTCCCAATGGTCATCGTTTTCTAGCAAACCTCTAGCACGGCAAGCAGCTTGATAGGTCTCTTTGAGAACTCCGTCCACAGTTTTCAAGTGCTGGAATGAAGTTGGACCGCGTACGTGATGCAGCAACATCCTAAGATAAAAACACTCAGATTGAGAAGGATGAACACCATAGACTCTTCCTAAAGCAGCATCTTTTTTTATTCCTGGATGGCCAACTACGTTCTCACCACGCTTCCTTCTTGTAAACTTATTATTGGCCCATGTGAAATATTGCGGGACTTCGTGGTATAGCAGTGTCTTTGCGAATTCATCTTCATTACAGTTTTTTGTTTATTTCTTTACACCTTGGGTTAGATTATTCAAGTTTTAGTAAGCATCTCTAATTTTTTTGAAAATGAAACATAGCCTATGTCACTCGGGAATAGTATAGCTTGCCAACGGTGAAATAATTTTTTAAATCGGTCCAGTAGTTTCGGAGCCTATTCATTTCAAACAAACAAACAAAAAATAAAATCTTTCCTCTTTATAATATTAGTATGATAAAAGTCACTTAAACGGTTTGGTATTCATCAACCTTTCAAATAAGTTATTTTTACTTTCTTTCGCCCTCTTTATAGTCTATTGTGATCGTCAAAAAAATTTGGATCAATAACCCAATAATTCCATAACCAAATAAAACCTAAAAAAGTGTTTTTCATAATGCCATATGTCTATATTGGCCTATAGCCTAAACTATATTACCGATTGGGCTAGATCTTGGTATCCAGGATTTTCACAAGTAAATTTTTGGAACTAGATATCTAATTTTAAAATTAAGTGTTTACTGGAAGTTTAAAATAAAAAACTTTTTTTTTTTTACAAAAATCTACTATCGATTTTAATTAAAATTCGTATCTAAACACTATTTAACATGATGACTTAAAAAGCTAGGCTACATTATATATATTCACAGTTTTTATCAATCAAATAACATTATAATAGATTAAACTCATTAAAAAAAAGTAAATTTAATACATTAATGACTCTAAGATTCCGGCAATTTACTTACATTTTGCACAAGCTATTTTTAATTCTTTTTTTAAGTTGTGCATGGACGAGGAAGGTATCATTTAGATTGAAACTACTCGTATTTTGGCGGAGGAAGAGTGGAAATAAACCATTTAGGAAAAAAACCCACTCTCATCACGCTTGTCTGAGATTTGAACACCAACTTCCACATCACCGGTAAACCAGACAAAAGATTTTTTTTATATAAACCTCGTGGATTTGTGCACATTATTATTAATAATATTAATAATAACACACACAAACTTATTTTCTACACACCTATTTATACCTACCTATCTAACCTAAGTAAAGAAGATTCAGTGGAAAGGGGTAGTTTTAAGTAACTTCAACCATTCTTTTAAAGAAAAAATGAAACATCACTATGTTTAAAAATACTCCCGTGGAAAATATATTGGGATAGATGTCTGACCAACTGACCAAGTAGAACCAATTAAAATATTATTAAATTAGCTCAGATAATCTTTTATCCTATGCGTTTGAAATATTTACGAAATCATTAATAACACAATAAATTTTTAACTAATAACATATTTGGGTGTCTTATGAAATAGGTGCAACTTCGCCCTAATCACCCGCAGCGAATGGCTGGCGCGCCACAATTTGTTACCCTATTAACATCCCTCGTGACCAATCTCAGTCTCACCCCGTCAGTATATTAGCATATCATCGATGAGAATTATATAAGAGGGCGTGAATTGACCCGACATGGTCCAAAGGTCTTATTCACTCATGAGGTAACTGATAAGAGGCGTTAAAACGCTTTAATTTCTTTATTAGAGATTCAAATGCACTTAGAAACACCCGGCGTCGGCCTGAGTGGAACGTTCGCATTACATTAATTTGGGAGAGGGAGGGGGAGGTTATCTACCTAGCGTGTGTATGTATAAATCATACGCCGGATGGGTACTTTCGTAGTATATGCAACCACGCATTCCGCCTTGCTCGACGGATCAGTCTATACGCCCGGCTGAGGAGCACACGCGCCAACCTAGGCACAGGAAAGAAGAAAGAAGAACGACTATCACGCTAAAAAATAGGGTGTTTGTAAAAGAAATATAACATTTGTTCAAATACATAGTAACGTTCTTTATCAAATTATCGTCACAAAGGTGGACACACATACTAAGGCGTCATTTTAGTTTAGTATGGTCTAGCGATACTGGGAGGTAGGGATTAGACGGTTTTCTGAGATTTAAATTGTTTCCCCCTTTTCTTCCACGTAAATGATGATACACTTCCTCCAGCATCTCCTAGCAATATCATTTTAGTCTAAAAATGCGTATAGCCTGGGTGGGTAGTAAGACGTGGTGCATGTAAAAAAAAAATTAAATCGTATATAGTACTACGAGTTTGTCTTAATGCAAATGTTCTCTGAAATTTATACTAGCTAATTTAAAACTCAAGGCTAGGAGAGGGAATTTAATAACACGCCAAACACTCCTGAGAAGGATTGAACCTCAGCATCCTGGATTAGTCAGGAGCATAAAACATTAACAAACCTTCGGGTTATTCTGTTATAAATGAAACTCTCAACCGGATCCCTAAATGTTTCGGGTTTTTACCATGAGGACTGTATTTATGAACAAAATAGGACTCTAATAATCCGACTATACCCGCCATTAAGACCGAAGTGAGAAACGTGAAGATATTATTTTTATCGCTCGGCGTGTTGACTTTCACAGAAGGCTACGGGCATGAAAATTGCGTTTTAATTCTAGGGGGGAACGAAGGACCAGCGTCACAAGGAGGTTCTCTACTTCTACATTCTTAAAACAAACAAACACACTTTCACTTGCATGCATCTTATCAGGGTGACCACAATATCCGTACCTGTAACCGCAGACGTGCTTTTGTTCATGTGAATTTCAAGTTTATTTACACGAAAATAACCATCCCATACCTAAGTGTGTTTTTTAAGTCATTTGCTGGCAAACCGAACAATATAGGACTCATTCCTTGGTATGTGTGTCTACCAGAGAAGGCTTGGACCCAAATAGATAATTAATAATTATTCAAACAATAACCCCGGTGGAAACGCGTTATTTTGTCTGGTTTGCTGGTAATGGGGAGGCTGGGGTTATAATTCCGACCGGGCGTATTGAGAGGGTTTATTCCTAAATAATGTCTCATTCTCTCTACAGTCAAATGTGGGTACATATATTTTAAACTATACCAAAGTAAAGTAATTATTGAGTATGCGTACAACCTGAACTGGTAGTGAGATGCGCTGGAAGAAAATGGTATTCAAACTTTTAGTTGGATGCTGATAATAGGTAACTGTTGATCAATAAAGATGCACGATTATGATCACATTTTTCACAACTTGACCAATTTAATACTAAGAATGTTAGAAATGGCAAGGTTAAAACACTATTGTTATTATTATTATAAGGTGTTCTGTATTATGACAGGTTGATTCCTTTTGGCAGTAAACTTAAAACGCCAATTCACCTTGTCCTCTGCCTCCTTTAGCTCCCAGAATTTTCTTCTTCCATTCAAGTCTTCTAGTATTTGTATCCTCCTTCTTCCTAAGCTCTTCTTTCTCTCAACCTTTCCTTCTATGACGTCTTACCGAAGATGTTCCTCCTAAGGATGTGTCCGATCCAGTTTTATTTGTAACAAAGGATCACATCCAAAATGGTTCTTTTCTCACCCACTCTTCTAATGACTTCTTCATTTGTCACCCTGTCCATCCACCTCCAGCCCAACATTTTAAAGCTCCAAAGTATTTCTTTTCCATCTTATAAAGAGTCCAAGTTTCTGCTCCAGTCAGTGCAACACTCCGAATGTAGCATTTCATCAATTTCTTCCTCAGTTCCAAACTCAACTTTCTTACAAAGAAATAATCCTACAATTTGATTTAGTTCTCTTTGGATGGTTGGTAACTTGAGTTTGAGTGAATTTTTGTTTAATGTTTGGTTTAAAGTAGTGGGTATGTTGATAAATGTGTATTAAACAGGGAATTGAACTAGGGGACTCTTTTTTAAATAATACGTTAAACACAAAGGCTATTAATGGCTTAGGGAAAGGGGTACGGATGAGGAAGTTTTTATTATATGATGTGCACTCTCATTAGCAGTAAGAGAGCATAATAAAACTACAGTGATAAATCGCACGAGAATAAAACACCCCACTACACCATGTGAAAATTAAAACCTCTACTTCTCCGGTCACCACCAATCTAGTATTTTGTGAAACTTACGGCTTAGATCCCATGACCACCACTACGCTATATTTTCCTTGACTGCTTAAGATATGGCCTTATATTATAAGCTTGAGCATAGTTTAATAAAGCAAAGTAAGTTTATTACTTTACAGGAAAAACGGAGTAATCATGTTTACTTTATTTATCTAAAGTCTAGTTGTTTGGTAAATATGCGTAGAGAGCTTCGTCAGCTTTAACTATCACTTTCCACCGAGAATGGGTGTGTACCATTTCAGAGACATCGTTGAGGATAGGTCATCGGCGCACGGTAGAGTGTGATGGATCACCTCTCGAACCTTTCAATAGACAGTCTGCTCACACATTACACGACACTCACATGTGTGTTACGACACATGTTGTAGAACTTAATTCCTTGGCTATTTTGCTCTGCTTCCAAAATACCGTATATGTAACATCAATTTGTAGAGTATTATTTGTAATTGGTTGGATTTAACCTAAACTGGCCCATATTAACTTGTTAAAAGCTAAGTTGAGCTCATATGTACTAGCATCACGAACAAGTCAAACAATACATCCAAAATGATCGAAGGTGCAATGTCTCGGTGAGAGAAATTGAACGTTTGGGCAACTGACCTTTGCTCAAAAGGGGTCGAGATCGAACGTATTCACATAGTTTTGGGTGAAGAATGACAGTTTGGGCACCTGGCCTTTGTCAAAAGGGGTCAAGCTTGACTCTATGCGTTACTTCGCTAAACCTATCATTGACGGGCGCGAGTACATAAGTGCAACTTTATGTTTTAAACTTGTAATGACTTTTACAGGCTTCTTTTTTATCACTATGTCTCACTACTTGTTCCAGTTATACACATATATGGTAAATATTATAATGGGGTGGGGATTAAGAAGGAAGAATTTTACAGGTAGCCTACAGGCATTTGCATAAAAGGAGAGTGGTAAACCGTTTATGATAAACCACCCTACGTACATTTGATATTCAAACCATGTCAGTGACCAGAAGGCCATTTTATCACGAGTGTGATGCCTTAAACCACTTGGTCATTAAAGCGGGTGAAGAATATTGGTGACTTATTCTAATTTAATTTTAAGTATAAACGCAATATCCAGACAGTTAGCTTAACACTTTTAAGACTGTTACAGAATACTGCGCGGCTGGCCTTTGCTTGGACCGTAAACGGGCCGCGCGACCGATCCTGTTTCTCATCTCGCCCGCAGCTTCCCTTCACGGATAATGTCTCGACACGGAGCGTGTCCAATTCAAAATATACTGTTTGAGTTGGTAGTTGGCGTATAATATGAGGTGGGGACTAGGAGAAAGGCTGTGGGTAGAATCCCTCGGCGGAGGAGGGGGGGGTGGTCAATCTTCCAGGGTAAATGGAGCTCACGAGCGGTCTCGCGGGCTATTGCTGCGTTCCTCAGGCATGAGAGGCCGCCAACATAAATATCAAGCTGGAAACGATAAGTCAGGGATCTTTAATACCACATACAATTCAGGGTTTACAAAACGTTGAAGTAACAGGGGGTCATATCATGCTTTCGTGGCACGAAATCGCTACTCGGATCAGTTTATAAATTACCAAAACTTTTACTTTTCCTGGGTGACTTAGACGTCATGACAACCCCATCATCGATTCTACCGCGCAGGAGACCTAAACGCCAATCTTAGGCATAGGAACAACAGGCTAGTTAGTTAACAAGGAAGAATTCTCAAACTACATGCCATGACAAATAGATATAGGCTACCTCAGAATCACCCATGCATTTTCCAGATAACCACCTAAATAGACCAAACGTTCCAGACATAGCACTAAAAGGATACTGACATCCTCATTTAAGAAGTAGAATACTTAAACCAGTTAGAGTCTGACCACATTCTAGTATATTTTCCAATAGAAATAAAGTAAAACTACGACAAATATAAATCAAAGTATAAAAGTGTAATAATCTAATACATGTTCGCAAACCAACTATAAGGAATATTACCTGTATAGTCCGAGGTCAAATCAAAATATGACATAGACCTAGCAGTTGAAATGTCCACAGACACTATCACAATAAACGATCAAGAAGGCAACAAATCAACCAGCAAGAAAAACAATCACCGCTAACTTACAAGATGTTGCAAAATAGGAGTGTTTTCATTTGAAAGGGTCAAATTCTCATCGAACAGAAACGCAAATAGATCGGGAAGGATGATTCAGAGATAGGCTGACCTACTAGAGCAGCGTTTTACAAACTGTGATTCACGCAGCTCGTAGGCTCCACCATATTTATCTCAGGCTCTACGAGACAATTTTATAATATTTTTAATTGCTTTTCCCACTATAAAAACCATCAGTAATTAGAATGGTAAATTGTTTTAAATATGAATAAAGGACATTTGCTAAAGGCGCAGACTTAACATGTGAGATTTCCGTTTGTTTTATAATTTTATGCTTGTAAAATTTAACTCTTTATTGAATTTAGTATTATTAGTGTACATAATTGTATGAGGTTTCTAGCGTGTATTTTTTCTGGTGCAAGAGATCCTTTGGTCTAAAAAAGATTAGTAACCCCTGTACTATAGTATTGGTTCACGCGATGGAGAATTAAAGTCAACTAGAGTAAGGGCACACTACTTTAGTAATCACCACATTCAAATTATAATTTAGGATATCGTATCCTTACACATTTTCTAAGGCCTCTCCATTTAATTTTAAAAATATTTAGTAAGTGATTCATAAAGAAATTTATGAACATTTTCTTGAATAATTTATTAAGAAAACACATCCAAAATCAGTATACTGTATATAAACAAATGTACCCAGCCGGGATTCAGACATATCGAGTAATAGTTGAATACTCCAGACTAGGTATTAGGAGCTGAGCGTGATTTACCGCTTTCTTAGAGAAACAAAATAAATTTGTGTAATTTATCGTCTTACAAACCAATATACAAGTATTATGTTTATTTGCGTTATTATTGGGTGTGTTTGTGTTGTTTGTTTATAAGAATATATTTTATTAAAAATCACAATCTTTAGATCAATAGACACACATAAAAAATAAACGAACACCAGCCTCGTGGTACTCTCAAAAAATTCTCTCACAGGACAAACAAAAAAAACATTCTAGGTATAAACATGGTGCCCTTAACGGGCTAAAAAGCTACACACTTAAGGAATGGGGAGGGAAACTTGAAATAACCCTTCCCATGTCTCATGATGGACTATGTGGCTTTAATAACGCGAACAGAAAAGAAGACAGTGACACATAGGAAACAAATTAATAACAGGAACGGAACATTTGTAACAGGTG
>CABFOV010003731.1:0-32403 GCA_902141375.1 Timema poppense | reverse complement strand
CTTTTCCCTTGCCAACAATTTCAGTTTCAATAATTTTGATGATAATTACTTAAGTAATCAATGTGCGAAGTTTCACCTTAGTATCTTATCGTAAAGTTTCCTAAAAACTATGGGCAGACAAACGGACACCACATGGCGTTTATTATGAAGATCCTAATGCCATTTAATCTGCAACTGACACTTTTCATAGATATCATCAATGCCTATGAAATAATACAAATCATAAAGTAAAATGTTATACAAATAGAGCGATAAAAAAGGTTTTAATATTTTGTGAAAGTTCCTTTCTACCATACTTATACCATAGTAAGTAAAACGTGGTGTAGTTTTTTTAGATGGAACTCGTTTCAATTAAAATACTAGGTCTACATCGAGAAATTATGTAACTGTCAGTTTCCTTTTTGTTTAAAAAAAATGAATGATAAATGTTAATATATACCTGTTTAAATTCATCTTCTAGCTTAGTGCCACTGGCACTGGTGGACACTTGGTCTAAGGCATTAGACTCATAATAGAGAACAATGAGTTAAAGGCTCGAAATCTCCAAGGTTAGGGGGTCATTTTCCACATGCTTTTTATCACTATAGTTTTCTCACTCTCTCTACATGATAATACGGGTTCAATTTCGCTTAAACAACCTATTCATCCCTACTCTTAAATTAAGCTATTTAAAACTTTGGGTTCAAATGAAATAACTTTTTTTTAACAAATCCTATCATTTATGACGCCCTTAAGTTTAGAAGGCACCTACCTATCTTAGTCTGCCATCTTTGTGTTGGATTGCCGAGAAATCCAAAATATAGAGTGTGGTGTGATTATTTATGGCCAGTCAAACACATCCTTATATGAATATGTACTGTACATACGTTTATGTGTCGTCAAGGACTGCTGTGAATTCTTTCAACCCACGAACCCTTATATAGCATCTTACGTGTTTTCTTCAATATCTCGCATCGTGATTAAAATTCTGACCGTGACACATAACCTAAAAGTGGTTTTACTAAGGAAGTGTTTTGTGAATACCAATTTAGGAATTTGTTGAAAATTCTATTAGTAAAAATGTATTAATTTTGGGGGACGGGGGAAATTTAAAGTATAATTTAAAACATATACTTTATCGTGAATTTTATTATTTATTTATTTTATTTAGCACCTGTCCGGATTATACACTTAAGTACTAATTACACTAATGGATTAGGAATTGGGAAGGTTTAATTTAGATTAAGTGAACCCGCATTTGTGTGGAGGGAGAGTAGAAAAACATTTTGGAAAAAAAGTTTACCCGAGCGAGATTCGAACCTCAATCTTCCCGTCCTCAGCAGTCTAGCTCAACACGACTAACGCGTTAACTAACTAGGCTAACGAGGTGGGTTTCGTTTTTTTAATTAAGTTAAATAATCGTTGTATAGGTCTGTAGAATATACAAACTTAAATACCTTTGTGCATGTAAAATCGTTGGCTTTACGATTTTGTTCGATTAACTTTTAACTTATAGTATTTAATTATGAGCAGAATTGGTATTTTAACTTCCCTTATAAGTGCACAATATTTGTAAATCTATTACTTTACTAAACAAAAATAACTAATCATAATTTTATAACAGAGGTAGTATGATCTCAACTCTCTATTTTTTCTTAAATTAGTCCCATCTATTTTTAATCATTTAACTGATAAGCCTATTAAATAAAATGAATTAAATAAATAATTTCACACTGTTATTTAATAACAGTTCTGGCTATCTGATTATTTACTTTTATGGGATAGGGTTGGTATAGTTAGAATTTATGGAAAATGTATCCATGTTTGCGTGAGGGTAAGTGGAAACCCATTTAAGTAGAAAAGACTTTCAGTCAAGCTGACGGGGATTTGAACTCCGATATACACTTCATCGGCAGTCCAAGCTATTACGAGAGCGACGCTTTAGACCTTGGGATCACTAATACGGGTTTCTGTAACAGTTAACTCATTAGGAAAAAAAGCCCATTACTATATATTGGTTTTAAAGGTGCTTCAACACAATAGTTATTAATGCTAAAACAAAACAAAATATTTCCCATTTGTTCATCCAGTGTTTTATTTTAATGCGCATTATTTTCCTGTATCCTGAGTGCTTAACGACGTTAATGCGTGACTGTGATTAAGGGTCAGGTAGAAATTACTACAGTTTTAATTATTTAACCTGTTATTAAAACTGATTGAGTGTCCTGACCGTATACTGTCTTAGGTATGAACCATTCTACTCTCTTTAGACTGCGTTTAATATTTTATTCTGGATAAATAATTATTTTTTTCCTAAACACCGCGATTTAACATCCGTTCGGGTTATACGCCTGTATACTAATTATTCTAATGGTCCTTAGGATAAGGAAGGTTATATTTAGAGGAAGTGTACCTGCATATCCATAAAGGGAGAGTGGAAAACAATTTTGGAAGACCCACCTTCAGTACATCCGACCGAATCGAACATGATCTCCTCGTAATCGGCAGTATTATCCAATACGAAAGTAGTGCGTTAGAGCATGCGGCCACCAAAGCGCGTACAGAATTCAGTTCTCTCAGTAGAGTTTCACTTAGGTAACATAACACATAATACATAATACTTCATTCAAAAAGATTACATTTCCCGTAGTAATTTACTTTACATCGATTGCTGTTTCCTGCCTATGGCCTGGGTCAATTTTTATTCAAATTATATATTTTTACACTTCCGGCTTGCTAGACCTGTCGTAGTTTAATATACCTTATAATCTGAACACTAGTACAGGCACAACATCCAGTCCCCGGCCGTTAATTTATCAATGTGAAAGGGAAAACCCACATTTCAACAATTGTTAGAAACTCGCGTCAATGGCTGAATGGTATAAGACGTCACTCTAGCGTTAAATTAGCCTGCTGAAAACGAGAAGATCGGTGTTCGAGTCTCTGTTGGGTCTATTGAGGTTGAGGTTTGTTTTTCCTAAATGTTTCCCACTCACCTTCCACGCCAATGCGGGTAGATTACCTCTAAAATGTTTTCTTACTCATTCCTACCCCATTAGATAAATTATTATATTTTCATACAAACTTAACCGCTATTAATTAATATACGGTGATTATATGTACATCGCATATATATATAATTTAGAAACCACGACTCATAGTTATTATATGCAGGCTAGTGTTTATCTAAGTGGGTGAAAATAAACCATTTTGGATGCGAATCTTCGGCCCAGAGCAAACTGGATCGGACACGTTTGTACGAGTCATATTATAATAATTATTATTATTATTTACTACCCGTTCGGGTTATACGCTTTAAGTACTAATTACGCTAATGGATTAGGAATTTGTAAGGTTTAATTAGAGGAAGTGAACCCGCATTTGCCTGGAGGGAGAATGGAAAACCATTTAGGAAACCCCCCAGTTCACACGACCGAGATTCAAACCTCGATCTCCCCGTCTTCAGCAATCGATCTCAACACGACTAGCGCGTTAGCCAACTACGCCACTGAGGTGGGTTGTACGAGTAATAGAATACAAGGTTGAGGAAAAGAGGAGTTTAGTAAGAAGGTGGATTCAAATATTAGATGACTTTAAGGAAATAAGAAAATTCTGGGAGCTAAAGGAGGCGGCAGAGGACATTGGCGATATAAATTCACTGAAAAAAAAATGAGCCCGTCGTAATATAGAACACTTAGTAATAGTTAATATAATTATTATTACTATTATTTTTGCTTTGTGTCTATTACCTGTCCGGGCTATCAACATTTAACTATAACATATTAAGGATAATAATTAAAGTTAACGGGTAGTAGTGGTCCTGTTGCGCGTATGAGTGATAACATATTTGTACCAAAAACTTTAGTAAGGGTACCTAAATACACACGACCCCTTGGTAGGCCTAAACGTCGGTGGTAAAATAACATACATACATACATACATACATACATACATACAAACATACATACATACATACATACATATATACATACAAACATACATGCATACATACATACATGCATACATACATATATACATGCATACATACATATATACATGCATACATGCATACATATATATACATGCATACATATATACATACTCACATACATGCATATATACCTACATTTATACATATATGCATGGATTTTAAGGAGTCTAACCCGCCTCGGTGGCGTAGTTGGCTAACGCGCTAGTCGTGTTTAGCTCGACTGCTGAGGACGAGGAGATCGAGGTTCGAATCTCGGTTGGGTGAACGGCGGGGGGTGACTAAATGGTTTTCCACTCTTCCTCCATGCAAATGCGGGTTCACATCCTCTAATTCAACCTTCCTAATCCATAATCCATTAGCGTAATTAGTACTTAAAGCGTATAACCCGAACGGTTAGTAAGATGCGGTGCTAAATAATAATAATTTAAGGAGTCTAGATGTCAGGCTAGAAATCGAATGGAGGTGTCTCAGAATAGAGTTGAATGGAGAGTTTAAGTTCTGGCGTACATGAACTTTCTTGAGTTCCTTGAAGCCAGAGAGTTAGTTGATAAGTTAATGAAGTAGAGATGAGGAATATTGAATTGAGGGAAAATATATCTGCATTTGTGTAGGGTTAGGGAGAGTGATAAACCATTTAGGAAAAATCGTCTCAATATTAATTTTGAGCCCTGATTTCTTCATCACCGAAAAACCAGACTGCAGTCTAATTTTCAAGTCCCCGTGCTCACCAGTTCCGGTAAAGCTGTACTAAGTTTTAAACTTTTTTTTCTCTTACATTAGATATCAATCCTAAGCTTACTTTCTAACATTTGCGACTTTTTTTGGAAACAATGAAACTGAAACGAACTTAAAAGCTGTTCTATCTAATATCATAATTAAATCTCTTTGAAAACTGATATCGTAAAGAGGTCGTTACTGAAGTAAATTCGGGAGTGCTTTGGTATTTTACTTCTTTATGGTTGATTCTCTGTCTTATTATGTACCCAGACCGCACGTCCCTCGTGTCAAAGAAATGTCTTTTAATTGGATTCCCTAAGTCTAGAAGGTACTCTTTTCACTTCTAATATGTCACTCGATGTAATTAAGTATGTTTGACGTTGCCTCTTTACCTCTTCTATATAAACACACACAACACACACACATACATAAATACACACACAACACACAAATGTTTCTTTTCGTATTATAAAACTTGAAAGAAGTATTTCATTTGATGTGGCTATGTCTAAAATGTGTTTTATAGATAATTGTATATCTTGTAAAGTAGGCATGTTACACACGCGCGCACACAAAATTATAGCTTTAAATTAGTTTGATATTCATTTTTCCAGAAATATAAACATATTTTAAAGACCTGTAAGATATTTTAATAGAGTGTTTAAATGCTTTACACTTTTGGTAATGCTTTAGATGAAAGTGTTTTGTTTGTTTCCTAAACTACCTGCATCAGTGGTTGCATTTTCTAAAGAGTCACTATCGTGTTAGACTGGATTGTCGGAGATGGAGAGATCTGGGTTCAAATATTGGTCGGATTTACTGATAGTAGTTTTTACTAAAATGCTGCTAACTATCCCCTAAGATTATACATTTCTTGTTCCTTCTCCATTAGCATGATCACTGCATGAGTATAACCCGAACGGATACTAATATGCGATGGAAAAAAAAGTGTGTGTGTTGATGAACGTTCTTTTGTCAGAAAATGTCGTAATTACAGTAAACAAACCTCCTAATTTCATTTGGTAACCCATTTTATTTCCAGATAAAATTTAATTAAAATGATATAAGATTTTTTTATAATTTTTATCATATTTAGTTTTTTCCTTCTTCCAGAAATTTCCATCAAATCATTATTTATCGGTAGCAAATCTTTTTTTTATCACCACGTCTTACTTACCTGTTCAGATTATACGCATATATTATAATAAATTACTCTAATGAAGTGGGGATAACGAAGGAAGCATTTTAATAAGTTACCTACCCATATTTGTGTAGAGAGAGAGTGGGAAAACATTCAGAGAAAACCCTTCTCAGTAGACCCGGCCCTGAATTCGAACCCTGATTTTCCCTTCATCAGCAGGCCAGTCCAACGCGAGAATGATGCCATGGACCATTCGGCCACTGAAGCGTGGCTAATAACAAACGATGGCTACCATTTAAAATAAACAAAAGGTAAATAAATTTTGTAGACCTCACTTATCCAAGGACTCCTTGGTTATTGCCGCGTAGAAGCATCGCTACTCTTGTTTGAAACAATCCGACGTAACGTTAACAAGAAACGTATGTACTTGGTGGCGGCGCGCGTCGTTTTGCATATTAATACACAGTCGTGTACTAGTGGAATAAATTATTCCTCGTGACTTGACACGCTCGTTCCCATCCTTGTTCTCTGCGACACGTGCTCTGCCCGCGTTGTCACTTGTCAGACTAGCGCTGGTATGAAAGAAAGTTCACCGAACGAGGGAAGTTAGTTTGGCGGAGTTTTGGCATGTCTCATAGAACTGTAGAGGTAGTCAGGTCCCTATTGTGCGCTACTAACATACGGGAATCTGTCGACAAATCTTCGAGTCACATCATCACCATTATCATCATCATCATCTACATAAATGAAGACGTAGACTAAATGTCAGTCAAACTAAACATAGTATTTTATTGTTTTATTCACTGCAACCCGCCTCGGTGGCGTGGTTGGCTAACGCGCTTGTAGTGTTGAGCTCGACTGCTGAGGACGGGGAGATCGAGGTTCGAATCTCGGTCGGGTGAACTGGGGGTGGTTTTACCTAAATGGTTTTACACTCTCCCTCCACGCTAATGCGGGTTCATTTCCTCCATTTCAACCTTTCCAATTCCTAATCCATTAGCGTAATTAGTACTTAAAGCGTATAACCCGAACGGGTAGTAAGACGCGGTGCTAAATATCTATATATATATATATATATATATATATATATATACTCACTGCTATTTAGTATCCGTTTGTATTATAATTATTTACTCTATGGCATTAGGAAATCGAAGATTCACTGTCGCACACACAAAAGTACTCCACCTATCTTTATCTCGAGTTAGTTATATCCAGCCCACCTCATTACAACATATCCCTATCTTAAGCTGATTCTATCCAGTGGGATTCCTTAATTTACTATAAATTTTTGACATATGAAAAGGTCAAACCGGGGGGATTTCGCAATATTAAGGTGAATTGCCTTCAACTTCTACATGAAATAATAAATACATTTTTTAAAATTAGTAAATTGTTATTAAGGTCTATACCTATGTGTATAAAGCCTTTTTAAAATAATAGTTCATAGTGCAAATGTATCTTAAAGAGCACAATTAAAAACAATTTATTCTTGTGAGTTTTGAAGCACCCATTTAATTTCACAATAGTACCGGTTAAATTTCGCAATACTTCTAAATATTGTTTCAGAATCCTCTTAAATTTTTACAAATTAATAAAAATATTATTTATTAGTTGAGTCTGCAGAAAAAAATATTTAGTTATTATTGAAGAAAAATAAGGTATGTATTTGCTATTTATAACAAAACAATACTTAATTAGTAAAGACTAAAATCCAATTAGCATTGGCTGAAGGATTACTTACTACAAATTGTCTTTCGGACTATACAATTTTTTTAAAAATGGGAGGAAGCTGTATTATACATAGCTGTTAAAAAAGTAGGCCCTGTTATCACTAAAACTCTCCAAACAAAGACCACTACAAATGAGATCTAGGAGATTAAATGGGGAAGGGTATGGTATAAATACCCGTAAAAAGTTTCTTGCCCCCTTCCCCTTTTACACAAATAAAGTTCCACTATTACTGAATAAAATAACAATGTTCTTATTGCTTATGGTTGAATAGTAATTCTTATCATGTCATAAAATAATGATTTTGAAACACCCACCCAATTAAATTCTCCCTAGGCCCATAATCCTGTTTATCGGCTTATTAGGCTAAAATCTATTAATTTCATTGTTTGTTTTTGTTTAGTAAGCAGTTAATCTAATCCCAAACAAATTTTAAAACATTAACTTGAGATAAATAAAATAATATTAATTAAATAAATCTTAAAGTACGTTTATATTTAAAATGGTTCAAAAAAGGCCAGAGAGTTTCACAAACAAGGAAAAAACCTAATTTCCAAACATTAATTATTGAAGTTCCAATAACATCCGCTAGAATGCACTAATACAACGAAAATTTGACGTTGTTTCTTATGGTTCTGCGATCTAGCAGAAGTATTTTCTGAGATAATACTCTCTGTTTAAGTTCGTAATAAAATAAATACGAAATATTACGAAATTAGCTGTTACGATATTACCCTGGTTTGCCCTACATAAAAATATATATAATATTATTGGTTTGCAAGTTTAGGCTGTATGTGACTGATTATGCTAATGAGCTAAGGATAAGTAAGGAAATTAGTATTTAGAGGAAGGATGGAGAATAAAACCACTCAATACACTTTACTGGGATTTGAACCCCGATCTCCACGTCATCGGCAGTTTAGTTTATTGCGAGAGTGATGCCTTAGACCACTTGGTCACCGAGGCAGGTTTAGTTATATTTAAATATATATATATATTACCTGACTAAGCGAAAAACAACAACTTTGAACTGTGTGTTCTAAGAAAACCTTCTTGCTTGCCTAACATAAAATATTCTCTCAAGTCTAATGAATACGGAGTTGTTTTATTTTTAGTAAACTTTAAACTGTCGGAGAAGGTGCGGAAAAGCAACTATAGCTATCTAACTGACGTAAGTATCAGCGAATAGTTTCCCGGTTATATCTAGCAAATCACGCTGATCTCCTTTTCTAACTGCAACGTTGTTCTTTTTTGTTTCAGGTAAAAAAATGGCTGACTTCATATCGGTATTTTGGTGTGAACATATCTCTCTCTTCCGCTTTTGAGTTTTAATGTAAGTAGAATGTTTTGTTTGCACAGCTTTTATATAGGATGAATGAACTGTTGCATGAAATGAAATATTGTGAGTCTTTATGCACGTAGGTTATATATACATTTTAGAGATATTCACATGTTTACACTTTATTTATTTTTATTCCCGCGTCTTACTACTTGTTTGGGCTAACACGCATATATGATAATTACTCTAATGAGCTAGCGATGAGGAATAATCCATTCTATAGGTAATCTACCCGCATTTTCGTGGAACGAGAATGGGAAACCATTTAGGAAAAAACACCCTCAGTAGACCCGACCGGGATTCGAACTTCGATATCCCCGTCTTCAGCAGGCCAGTCTAACACGAGAGGGTTGCCTTAGACTATTCGGCCCTTGGATCGGGTTTCATACTATTGGTTTAAAGGTGAGTAAGGTTGAATTTAGAGAAAATGTACCCGCACTTGTGAAGAGAAACAGTATAATACCATCTAGGAAAAATAAATGACCTCGGTACACTCAATCGACATTCGAACCCCGATCTACCCATTCTTAGTAATCTAGTTTATTACGATAGTGACGCTTAGAACCATGCGTCCACTGAATCGGGTATGTAATATCTGACTTGCCTCATAAATAATTTAAATCATTCGTGCATTCATGGGTGCGGTTACTTGATCCTCGAACAAATTGTGATTCATGTGACGTCAGTGTATTGAGATCAACTGGGGAGATTTTAAAGGCTAGTGTATGGTTTCAGAAAAAACATTAAAACTAAATAAATTATTAAATTATTTTGGTTATTTCGATCGTAAAAATCCGTATAGAACAAAGTAACGACCGCCTTTATGTTCACATTATAATCCTCTAATGAAAGTCAATCAAACTTAGATTAGTACGCTTTAGTAGCAGTTAGTAAAAATTATTGGATCTACTTTTAACGTACTGATACTTCAAGTCATGTGATGTTCATCTGTCATATTTGATATATATTATCAATATCTATAAAATAATACTAATAAAATGGTAAAATGTAACGGACTGTAAAAATATATGTGAATATTAAAATTTGAATTGAGCTCTAAAGTTTATTTTTTCACTGCGTCTTATTACCCGTTCGGATTGTAAATCTATATACTGAGTTGATAATTTATTAAGGATAAGGAAGGTTGAATTTATAGTAAGTGTACATGCATTTGCGTGGATGGAGAGTTGAAATTCATTTAGCAAAAAAATCCTTAATAAGACTTGACCAGGGATTCTAACCCCCAATCTCCCAGCTCGAGAGTGACGCCATGGCCATGCGGCTACTGGAATAGGTAACCGTAGTCTTGGTAAAGCTCTGTGGAGAAATTTGTCTCGGACTTACACCAATCACCCGGATATCCCAGTTGGGAGAGCTCTGTGGAGAAATGTGTCTCCGATTTACACCAGTCACCCGGATAGCCCAGTTGGGAGATCTCTGTGGAGAAATGTGTCTCCGACTTACACCAGTCACCCGGATAGCCCAGTTGGGAGAGCTCTGTGGAGAAATGTGTCTCCGACTTACACCAGTTACCCGGATAGCCCAGTTGGGAGAGCTCTGTGGAGAAATGTGTCTCCGACTTACACCAATCACCCGGATAGCCCAGTTGGGAGAGCTCTGTGGAGAAATGTGTCTCCGACTTACACCAATCACCCGGATAGCCCAGTTGGGAGAGCTCTGTGGAGAAATGTGTCTCCGACTTACACCAATCACCCGGATAGCCCAGTTGGGAGAGCTCTGTGGAGAAATGTGTCTCCGACTTACACCAATCACCCGGATAGCCCAGTTGGGAGAGCTCTGTGGAGAAATGTGTCTCCGACTTACACCAATCACCCGGATAGCCCAGTTGGGAGAGCTCTGTGGAGAAATGTGTCTCCGACTTACACCAATCACCCGGATAGCCCAGTTGGGAGAGCTCTGTGGAGAAATGTGTCTCCGACTTACACCAATCACCCGGATAGCCCAGTTGGGAGAGCTCTGTGGAGAAATGTGTCTCCGACTTACACCAATCACCCGGATAGCCCAGTTGGGAGAGCTCTGTGGAGAAATGTGTCTCCGACTTACACCAATCACCCGGATAGCCCAGTTGGGAGAGCTCTGTGGAGAAATGTGTCTCCGACTTACACCAATCACCCGGATAGCCCAGTTGGGAGAGCTCTGTGGAGAAATGTGTCTCCGACTTACACCAATCACCCGGATAGCCCAGTTGGGAGAGCTCTGTGGAGAAATGTGTCTCCGACTTACACCAATCACCCGGATAGCCCAGTTGGGAGAGCTCTGTGGAGAAATGTGTCTCCGACTTACACCAATCACCCGGATAGCCCAGTTGGGAAAGCTCTGTGGAGAAATGTGTCTCCAACTTACACCAATCACCCGGATAGCCCAGTTGGGAAAGCTCTGTGGAGAAATGTGTCTCCGACTTAAACCAATCACCCGGATAGCCCAGTTGGGAAAGCTCTGTGGAGAAATGTGTCTCCGACTTACACCAATCACCTGGATATCCCAGTTGGGAGAGCTCTGTGGAGAAATGTGTCTCCGACTTACACCAGTCACCCGGATAGCCCAGTTGGGAGAGCTCTGTGGAGAAATGTGTCTCCGACTTACACCAATCACCTGGATATCCCAGTTGGGAGAGCAGTATCATGTTAATGGATTTAGTAGGCACATATTTCTATGTACTCACATATATAATTTATGTAGAAATTGCTGGCATTAATATATTTTCCCTCGTGATTATGAAGTCTCCTCTTTCCCCTGATAGCGCGTCGTCAGACCTCATTAACCTCCCACCCCCACCCCACTCAGAGGTGTTGGGTGCGGCTCCAGACGTCACGCTCTCCCGATCAACAATGCTGGCAGTCAAATCAATGCTATTAATCTGCGTTACCTTCCGTTCCATTCCTTCCTCATTGTCGCCCGCAAACAAGCTACCGGGGGATTTTGAACCCATACAACACCTCTCGGATCCCTTCTCTCTTCTCTGCCCCCTTTCCCTTATTGACGGCGCAGCGTATTGTTGATTTCCAGTCCTGGACCCCGCCTCCTGTGGTACTCGCGGTTTTGTTAATGGGTGGTATTTTATTTTTATTTTAAGTAGCTGTGTTGGACTTACGTCAGACGTCGTTTAAAGCGTCTGGTTGGTGATATGAGCTCATCGTACCCGAGGGGGGAAGGGGAGCTGTAGGGGGGGGGCGGGATGGAAGGATTTTACGGTTGAAGCACACATTCACCATAGAAACAAGAGGAGAGCAGATACATAATCATGTGACAATCTATAACCCAATCACATGATTTTAACCTCATCGGCGATGTCCACTCGGCGTCCCTTGAAATAACTTCAGCTTTTCTTTTTCTGCGTGACAATAATTGATTTGTGGACCCGATTAAATTTAAAAACCAACCGGCTCAATCAGTGCGCATGCGCCTACAAGGCGAGATACAAGCACATAGCTATATTTACCGTTGGGAGATCATTTGATTGAAATAACTCTTTAAATGAAAAGCATGTCTCGTTCTCGTTCTATAGTTCTTTGTTTCGTGACACAACATCGTAATATTAAACTTAATAATCTGTTTATTTAATTAGACAATATAAAATGGCGGTTATCAGCTGTTTATAGTTTGCTTTGCAAAGCATCTTGGGTCAACATGCATTTCTACTAGCGTGTGAATTTTTGCGAAATTCGAAGAAGATTATGTTCTTTGTTATCGGTGAACGTGGGAATCAAGCTTTATTGTGGATAACAACAATATGGTCTCGTCGAAATGCTATTGTCAAGGTTGTCACTAAATTATTGACCCGACTAATATCGTGTGACATTTAATAATTAAGAGAGCGCCAAAGCAATAGAAACCCTAATTAAAGTTAAAATTTGATTACAAATTAATCTCCAATTTATTTTTAAAAGCTTATGAGGAAATGCTTGAAAACAATGATACGTATGATTTTTAAAATTTTGCTAAAATTTTTTGCTGAGCACTTAAGTTTTTATTTTACACTAACCTACAGGAAAAATGGAAAATCTAATTTTTTAAATAATATCCTTAGGGCATCCAATTGTAGATCAAACCCCGGATGGTATAATTAAACGCGTTAATTCACACCGGACACAGTTTTTTTTTTTAATTTTATATTTGATTTGTACTATATTTGAATTAGAGATTTCGACATTACAAGTGATTCTTGCGTGTTAATACTCTAACCTTATTTTGATTTTCGACTAAAAATCATTTAATTTGATAAAGGAACTATTCACTCGAGTGATAACTTTCTCAAATCTTGTTTCAAAACATGTTTTGTGAAATTTGTGACTCAAACAAGAAGAGTGGCTTGTGAATAGTGTTTAGGTTGTATTTACACTCAAAGGTCAACCTTTTCTTTCTGTTCCATATTTAAACATTCTAGCCATCTAGACGAGCTTGACGTTTATTCCGATGTGGGGCCTAAATCAAAACTGATGGGTCAAGTTAAGAAAGAGCTGATTTTAAGACATTTGAGGGAGGGGGTATGGAATTGATCCTTTGATCGAGAAGCATCAACCAACTTAGATATAATTTAATACCCTTCTCCCCCCCCACCCCCCCACGATAAACCACCGAATTAATATAAACAGCCCGACCTGCTTTGGTGGCCGCATTGTCTAACGTGCGACTCTCGCAGTAAACTATACTGCCGATGACGTGGAGATCGGGTTTCAAATCTCGGTCTGGTTGTACTGAGGATGGTTTTACACTCTCTCTCCACTCAAATGAGGGTACACTTCCTATAAATATAACCTTCATAGTCCTTAAAACCATTAACTTAGTTAGTACATAAGCGTATAACCCGAACAGGTAGTAAGATGCGGTACTAAAGAAAATGATTGAATACCTTTCCCTCCCTCCTCCCCGATAAACCACCGAGTCAACATAAACCGTGGAATTTGAATAGTAACCGACCCATACAACGCTGTAAGCTAGAATTAGAAATAACTTAAAAGTTTGTTTTGGGTCTACACTTCAATTATAAACCTTCCAATCAGAAAAGTAGGATCAATGGAGAAAGTAAGAAGAGAAGAGGTTGATAGAGAGCGCTCAGAGAATATTGTTTGCCTGCTAGTTAGGTGAACGTTGTTAGGTGTTTGTTGACGGAAGTTGTAATCCGCAGCTCATGAATGCTCTTTAAGGACTTGCAAACTCTCCAAAAGGTTTGAGATGGAAGGGTGTATTGAGCGTGTTTGTATGGTAAAGGGGACCAGAAATCTCCTCTCACCCCTGGACAAACTACTCTCTAAACTCAATAGTCTACATCCCTTTATCTCTCAAGTAGTTTAGAGATAATATTTAGTTACAACTTGAAGGTGCTCCTTGTGAAGTCAAAATATTCGCAGTATCACTTTGAATTTAGCTTTTCAAATTACTATTAATCGGCTTCAAGCTGGTTATTTATTTATATAATCTTAAATAGAAGTAGCCCTCTTCAGTGGGCATGATGCTTAAATATTGATATCATTCAGAGTAGCTTTCCGATGACTGGGAGGTCAGGGTTCGATTACCTAGTAGGTGTATTGAAGGCGATTTTTCCTAAATGGTCTGCCACTATTTCTTTACACAAAATGCTGATTCATTTCTTCTAAAATTCTACCGTCCTCATCTGTACCACTCTGGTGTAGTTATTAATATATATGTGTGTGATCTGAACGGGTTGCTAGGCGCGTTGGTAAATAATAATAAATATATATTTATGATAAACTAGCTATTTCATAACTCGAATTACAAATTAACTTAATTTGAGAACAACGGCAACACCCAGCTGTCAATTTTTATTTTATTTATGTGTATTTATAGCTACTAATAGGGAACCCATTTTAAGAAGAAAAAAACTCGGTACATTTGGATTTTTTTTAGCACCGCGTCCTACTACCCGTTTGGGTTCTAAGCCTATGTACTAATGACACTAATGGGTTAGGGATTAGGAAGACTTAATTCAGAGGAAATGCACCCGCATTGGCGTGGAGGGATAGTGGAAAATAGTTTAGAAAATAACACCTTCAATGCACCCGACTGGGATCGAACCCTTAGGCAGTCTAGTCCAACACGAACAAACAATAGTTAACAATTATACTAACACTGATAAAGTTACTTCTCATATAAATATTTAAAAAAAAAGTCTTTAAAACAAATTTAGTTCCACAATTATCTCACCAGTGTAAATGGTACTCTTTAATAAACAAGCTCTGATTCTGAAAATAACTTTCTATATACACTTTATAATACATCTACTTTGTTACGACTTATCTCAACTTAAATAATGAGAGCGACGGGACGCGGACACCGAAGCGGGTCATTTGCTATTGATTCGAAAACCGACTCCCTGTAACCAACGTAACAGACAAGACGAGATTGAAGCCTTAGCCCAAGTGCCTACCGATGTAGATGGTTGACAATGTTGAATCACTGTCAGACATACCCAGAATAGACAGAGCCAACTAGGTGTTAGACAATAATTGTACAACTGGCTATTGGAGATTATATTAGTTAGCGTATAGGATTAGGAGGATGGATTTTGAGTTACTGTACTCGCATTTATCTGAATATAGAGGAATGGAAATCCTATTCAAGGAGAAATCAGGAATAATCTAGCCGGTAGCGGTTTGAATCCTGAAATACCGAGTCCGAGTTGAACACACTAACGCTGAGCTTAATTCTGTCACTGGTAGTCCCTCCTACTCTTTTGATGTTGTCAGTACTTGTTACGGGGTTACCAATCCCTGCGGCAAAGGGGCAAGACCTCGCCTCGCCTGCGTACAGTCCATTTTATATAGTAAGGAACTTTATAGAGAGTTATTATATATAAATAGTTTTTAATCGCCTCATCTTACAACTAGTTCAGGTTATAGGCCTACTAATATACGACAATTACTCTAATGGGGGAAGAGATGAGTAAGGAAGCATTTTTTAGAGGTAAGCTACTCTCATTTGCGTGGAAGGAGAGTGGAAAACCATTTTGGAAAAAAAGCTAAAGAAGACCCGACCGGTATTCGAACACGAGAGTGTAAAACCATTCGGCCACTGAAGCGGTGACAGTTACTATACAGCCATATGAGCTTCACCTGTCACTTTTGATGTATAATATAACTACCCATGAACTAATAATACTAATAATTCTAATAATAATATAAAATGTTATCAATATCAACCACAATAAAATTTGTTTGTATTTTCCAAAAGTCCCTTCATACTAAAATCCTACTATAATTTGTGTACGTGAATAATGAAGATATAAACTTCTTTATTTTTCTATACTTGGTTTCATTTAAGAGAAAGCTATTTTCTTTACTTCTGATTTACAACTTAATTAGTAGTTGACGATAGGTTGCCCTGATTATAGTCGTCTAAAGTTACCAGTAAATATTAATAAAGCGTTGTTTTTAATGTTTTCATATGTACGGAACTATTATGATATAATCAGCGGTTGCTATCGTTTTAATGGAAGCAATTTATTGACATTAATTTGTATTCATGGAAGATGGCTGGAATTATGAGTGACACTCGAAAGTTCTCAGTAATTATCATGCCTGNTTTTTAAAGTCTATAAAAACAAGTGTTTGCTTTAATGTGGTGTTATTTTTTTTAAACAATCTTAAGATTAATGTTGTATCGAGTGTTATCCAGAAGACGAGGTTCATTAATGATTTAGGTTTCGCCTCTATTTATTATAAAGTGTTTTACTGTGATTATAGTAGCCATTTATTGTTCATTTTGCGTAAATCAAGTATTGGTCTATAACTTGATCTTTATATTATAACAAGTGTGAAGCTTTACACTTTTTTTACTCACACGTATCGTCTTATTTATTTTTTCACCACGGCCAACTAACTACCCGTCCGATTTATACGAATATAGGCCTATATTAGTAACGAAAATGAAGTAAAGATGGAATTTAGAGAAAATTTACCCGCATTTCCATGAAGAGAGAGAAGAAAACCATTTAGCAAAAATTCCCTCATTACATCTGACCGGGACTCGAATTCAGATCTTCCAGACCTCGTAAATTAAGTCTCATTCGAGAGTGACACACTAGGCGATGCGACCACCGACACGGGCACAAGCCTTCTTCGTTCCTAAACTTTGCCGAAGAGAAAAATGTATTAATGCACATAGGTACGAACGTGGACTAAATATCAGTATCATCTAGTCTGGATTTTCGGCGACAAAGAGGATGGGGTTCAAATCACAGCTAAGTATAATGGTGGTGTTTTTTCCATAAGTGGTTTCACAGTTTAACTCCTCGCAAATGTGTACACATTTCCTCTAAATAATACCTTCTAAATATCTATCACAAATTTATGATTAAATGCGGATATCTTAGGGCATGGTAAGGGAAAATAAATAAATTTAGTTTCATTTAATTATTTTTTGTTAATGCAGATATTTTCATTATTAACTTAAAGCCTCCATTGCGATCAAAATCGTCGTGGTGTTGTGCTTCAGACGATGACTAACGATCTCTGAGAGGCTTTGGTTCAAATTCCGGTGCGGCTTGAAAACTTTTTGTCGCCTGCTGTCGCATTGACCAATTTTCCTTGAATCGCGTCTTACCACCCATCCGGCATATCAGCAGTTCTATACTAATTGGATATGGGCGACACTTTAGAGGACGTTTAAACATATTTGTGCAAAGAAAGAGTGGTAAACAACTATTTTTTTAAATAAAAATACTTCAATACACTCAGCTGGGATTCAAAAACAGATCTTCTTGACACTGGCAAAACAGACAATATTAGACTAACGCGTTTTTACTTTCTCTCTATCTTACAGCTAAAGAGAGTATGGTGATAGTCAAAAAATCGAACTCGAGATTTTGTTGAATCTTGACGTTTCATGACTCCTTGCATCCGAAAAAGTGGTTTTTAATTTCCGTCTGTCTGTACCTCCTAGAGCCTAAACTATTTTACCAATTGAGCTAAAACTTGATATCTAGGATTTTAATAAGGTTTCCATGAGGGTTTTTTGGAATTGGATATCTACCCCTAAAATTAAGGGTAGTTTACTGAAGGGCAAAAAGAGAAAAAGTCGATTTTCTCAAAATCGGCTCTAACGATTTTGATTAAATTTAATTTACAAACATTAATAAATATTCCAAACAAAATGGATACTTTCAATATTTCGGCAAAATGGCTTTAAGGGCTCCGGTCTGATGCGTAAATTAACATTTTTTTATAAAATCTCCGAAACTATTTGAGATATGAAATTACTTAGCATTACAAATATGTATATATATTTATAATACAAATATTTATTCGAAACATGTTTTTATAAAATCAATAACTTTCAATCTATACGCAATTATATATATATTTTTTAACTTTTTGGACATTAAAGTTTATTGCGACCGTAAAAAAATCTAACCTGAAATGTTGATGGATGTCGACGTCTCATGACCCCCCCGAACCCTAAAAAATAGTCTTTGCAATGCCGTCTGTCTGTGTGTCTATTAAAACTTAAAATTAAGAGTAGTTTTATAAGGGGCGAAAAGAGAAAAAATAGGTTTTCTCAAAATCTGCTCCAACGATTTTGATTAAAATTCGTATCTAGGCGTTGATTAAGATTATAAATAAACTGGCTATTTTCATTTTCCCATGAAAATGATTTTTAGGGTACTTTACAGAAGCGTTAATTTCCGTATCTCCACAACTATTTGAGATACTAAACAACTTATCATTGCAAAATTGTAGGACTATTAGAAATAAAAAACTTTTATTTGACATATATTTTTATAAAAGCAACAGTTTCTGAGATATTTGCAAATATATTAATACAATTTTGTGAGCTTTAGTTGTAAACATATACTACTTAAGTCTTAACGCAATAATTCTCCAATGCCATAGAGTAATTAAATATAAGTAAGTATCTAAAAAAGTATGTTATTTTTCCTTAAACCTCTTAGTAGAAATGTTTGTACAACAATGATCTATCTCCATTTTAGACTCAACAGTCAATATTTACATTTTTTATTGGTCAAAATGTATAAATGAATAATTAAATATCAATGCAATAACTTGAAGATGTGCAACACCTAATAAAATGTTAAAATTTTAACCGGAAATCGAAATTTTAATACGAAGTGTTGACCCTTGTGGACCCAATATTAATCTTTTTATTGGTCCAATCATATAAATGAGGACATTAATTCTTTAAAAATAAAAATATAAGATTTAAATCAGAAATGTTGATGAATCTTGACGGCAATCTTGCCTTCTTACATTATTCCGTTCAGAAATCTTACGAGTTTATAGAAAGAGAGAGAAAGTCTGTGTGGTGCGCCGTTCCATTTATACCACATGTGCCCAGCAGTGCCGGTGGCCACACCTTATTCCCGTGTGTAACCAATATTAATAAAAACAACTATACTTATATCACAACAAATCTGTAAGCACTCACGAATCAATACAGCGAAAGAAGTTTAGCGACTCTTTAATGATTATTATAATTAGCACCGCATCATATTACCCGTTAGGGCTATACGCACTTACGCTAATGTGTAATGGTAGGGTGATTGTGAGATGAAATGGAGGACCTACAGTTTAACGTGGAATCCGAACCACGGTGGAGGCCTGGCATTCCACACATTCACAAATTGTGATTAATACACGTCTTGTCAGAGGTGGAGGACGGATTTGGCAATCAGATAAATCTGTGCTGAGACCGAGGATTGAACCCCGGACCTCCAGTCCAGAAGTCTGACACCTTACCCCTAGACCGCCAGGTCTCCAGTGATTCTTTAAACTGTTAGATATTTGTCCCCCATGTCTTGATTACCTTCCTGGCTTCCAGGCTATCTTCATATTTACTCTAACAGAGTAATACGGTATGGATGAGGACGGTAGAATTTAGAAAAAATGTACCCGTATTTTTATGAATAAGAATAAAAAAGTTTAAATAAATAACATAGGTACTTTATTACTATGGCCAAGATTCGAACCTTGACCTTTCCGTCAAAACTAGATGAGTATGACGCCTTAACCTGCGTGCCTGCCAATGCGGGGATAAAAATCTTTCTTTGGTGATTAACCTCTCTTTAATCACTATAGTCCGCTTTTTATAAGAAAAGCCTTTTAAACATTTCGATTTTTTTTTGCTACTAATATTGATTTCGTTTTAGTATATTATTAAAATAAGTAATTATAATAGCCATCAAATGTGACAGTTGTAGATCATACTATTTGACGTATGATTGCATGTAAGTAGTTCTAGTAACTTTTATAGCTGTTTGATAACCTTTCATATGAAAAGTGGGCTATACCACTGCAGCTTGTTGGCTCGGGCCCTGGTCGCGGAGTTCCTTTGATGATAAAAATCATCCCATTTCATCTGTGTTTGTGATGCGAGCACGATCCACTTAACACGCCCTCCACCCCTCTCCCCGTCTTTTAGCAATCGCCGAGTGTAAAACACGCGTGATTAACCCATTAAAACTGTGTTGTTGTTTTTTTACTACTGGCGAAACTGTTTTAGCATTTCATTCTGGACGGTATATAAAAATAGCCCTCCCGGTCAAGTGTGGTTGTATAGTGGGGATCCTTGTGGCACGCTAATCTTGCCAGAGGCCGCCAGACGGGGACCTCGCTCGACCTGTGGACAACATCGTTGATGTTTCGTGTTTAAGACGATGTTAAGTCACTTTTGAAATACCTGGGCTTGAACCCATTCGAATGTTTAGGACATCATCTGTTCTCTATTCTCGGAGGCATGGCTATGAAGAACCAGGAAAACATAGGAATTTTATTTAGCTGAAAAAAACAACCAGAACCCGCTTTGGTGACCACATGGCTTAAGGCGCTACACTTGCAATTTTCTAGATTTCTGATGACGGGGAGATCAAGTTTCGAATCTTGATCGGGTGTAACAAGTTGTTTTTTTAAAAAGGTTTACCACTCTCCTCCAAACTCGAATGCGGGTACACTTCCTGTAAATATAAAATTCGCCATCCCTAAAACTATTAGCGTAATTATTACATAATCGTATAACCCGAACGGATTCTAAGATGTGGTGCTAAAAAAAAGTGAGGGAACATACGGACCTTCACAAAAATAAACTGGAATGTATTTCAATTTTTGGGACATTAAAATGAAAGCTTTAAGAAGTGGACCTTTGACAAGAAGAAAAAACAGAATGAGTAATTAAACTCGTTGATTCAGATACATCGTATCTCCTTCCTCCTATCCCCCTTTTTTTTATCCTTGAAACATTGGGTTGTAGAAATTTCCACATCAATTTCAAATCATCCTGTTCTGTTCTAAATATTAATTACATGACTTCAAAATAGTCAGTTTTAGGAAAAATAAAATTATATTCCTCTGTACCACTCCTTACAGCTTTTGGGAAAATGGAAACTATTTTTGGAAAACTGAAAAACACAGGGATTTTTTTTTTTTTTAGAAAAAAAAGAAGGCAGCCCTTATTAGGTTGAATAATCTCCCCATTTACCAATCGCATCATTTAAAAAAAAAAGTGGCTTGAGCCTGCGATTGAGCTATATCGACCGAGCAGCTGTCTCGGTTCGCAATGACAGAGTTAAAATATTTTGCTGATAGAGGGTGTCATGTAGTCAGCACAATGAATCCTCCGAGCGTTAATCTCAATTTTCTAGACCGGAGCTGCTACCTATTTATTCAAGAAGCTCTTCATTTGTCCTCAAGAAGTTGAGTTTGACCCCGTTCCGGGCCCACTGCTTCACAGAAAAGATTCTGGAAGCCCCAGGGATCGAACCCGGAATGGCTGGATCTGTAGCCAGGAACGCTGACCACCAGAACTACTTATAGCTTTTGATTGACACGAACTTGATTAAATATTTTTGTGTACCACCTCTCACTGGACCCGTTCGGCATATTTTAACTTGTGCGGTTGGGATGACGAAGGTAGAATTGAGAGAAAATTAATGTACCTGTATTTGTGTGGAGTCAATGTGGCAAATCATTTAATAAAAATAACTTTCAGTAAACCTGACCTATATTTTTACCCTGACCACCCCATCATAAACATCATCATCATCATCTATTAATAGAATCGTGTCTTGGACCATGCAACTACCAATGTGGATAGTGGGACATAACCTACCTATCGGCACTCCCAAGTTGTTGTTTTTATTTCCCTCCAGTTCAACCATGCTCTAATCGAACTTTTAATTTAATTCCGTAAAGTTTGTATCCTCATGTTTTTAATCTGGCCATTCGTGTTGAGACATCTACTTTCGTACAATCGTGTGCCATAGCATAAGATTCTGAACTTCCGGTTTATAAATATTGTAAGTGGTTTTGCGGGGTACTTTATATTTTTATGAAAACATTTTCTAAAAAAAATGAAGAACCACATGTTTTGTTTCGTTTCATTTCTGTTAAATTAGTGGAATTAAAATGTTTCGTGTGCGTGTTTAAGATGTATAAAAATACACCATCAGATGCACTATTAGTTATTTCATTATTTATTGAAGGTTTTCAATTAAAATTTGATAAATTAATTTTTACTTAGATCGAAAGCCTCTTCACGTTCACGAAATAAACGTGGCACTCTCTCGAATTCATTTTAAAATTATTAAAATTTCTCTAATAGACCAATAACTCAAACAGACTCCCACTATTTTAACTTTTGTCTAAAAAATAATTTGAAACTATCTGGTGCGAGATTGGCAGCTACGAGAAGTTGAACGCCAGGAAAATCTATGAAATCAAAATTTAAAAAATATTATTCCGTAAAGAGGTTTTATTCAAGAATAGCTAATCACTCAAATGTTTAGTGTGTGTCATGTGACCGCAGCATTTCGAAATGTAATCGACGTCTCGAGGAGTGGTCCACGGATAACCAATACAAAGTTACGCTTTTTTAAACTTTCTTTCTTCAGTTTTTTGATGAAAATTCGACCCCATTTTTAAATCTATCGTAGGGGTTCTTTACATTAACATCAAATGATCCAACCAGATTTTGAAGCTATTTATCAGAGATGGCTGCCCCTCGTCTTTCTCTCAATTATATTAGCCAACACTTTATTATTATTATTATTATTATTATTATTATTATTAGCATCACGACTTACTGCCCGTTCTGGTTATACGCACATATGCTAATGTGTAATGGTAGGGTGATTGTGAGATGAAATGGAGGACTTACAGTTTAACGTGGAATCCGAACCACGATGGAGGCCTGGCATTCCCCACATTCACAAGCTGTGATTAATACAAGTCTTGTAGCCAACACTTAGGCGCTTATCAACCTTTAAGAGCTGCTTAATGCAATGTCTTGTACATATTTGATCTGACACTCAATGCAATGGGTGATAGTGCTAAGTTGCTTTATTCTCTTTCTTAAGTAAACAGAGGTTTCCCTCCGAGAAGGGAAGAAGCGTCGCTAAACCGAATGACCCCCTTCTCCCTCTAAAGCTATTCCTCGATATAATCGATGGACTCACCCTTAACATGAAAAGGAGATGGGGAATGATTACACCCCTCACAAGACCGCCGAAGCTTGGTAATAAATTCCTCCTAGGTGGCACTGGCTCACAAAGGTTGTGAATTAAGATAAATTCTCCCGCGTTGCAAGTGCTTTTCAAGTACTCGAGAAAAGCACTTAGATCTCAAAGCTACCGACACTTTATCATAAGGAGAGTCTTACCGGGTTCACCGCGCCGGTATTAAAATCTATAGTTATTCAAATGTGATTATTATTATATTATATTATAGCTTGCAACCTGAAGGTTGGTTCAATGTGCTTTCTGATCCATTCCGGAGCAGTGCGCGCACCTGTCCTTCGGCTGGCTCGTGCCGCCCTCCCACTCCATGCAGTAGAAAGCACATGTAGACTATTAGGGAAGTCGTGAATAAGTGCGATGGTTTCCCGTTGCCATCCATACCGAGTTTCTATGTGCAAGCAAGAAAGTGCTTACAAATGTTCAGGATAGGTATCTTGTATCAGAGATCTTTTTACATTATTCAATTGGCATGGAAATGACGGCTTTACTTTCCTTGCTTTAGGAATTGTATCGCTTTATAAAAATTCGTTGGTCTCGGCAGAGTTTGAACACGTAAACTTCTATTCGGGACGCGAGCACTGAATGCCATGATCATTCAGGCTGACTTAATGCCATTTAAGGTTGAAGTATAAGGGACGCGAGGAAAGATCAGTGTTTGCGGATTTTATAACAATTTTAACAAACTTTTTTTTAAATTAAAATAGATCAAATATTTCTCCAATATAAACAGTGCTTAATTTTTCTCAAATGGTGATTTAAACAGTTCCTTAGTATCTGTCAAGGATGTCTTTATGTCTTTTTCTATTCATTTAAAATATTTCCCATTTAATACCGCTATGCTCATGACAGATATTCAACAACGTTTGATATCACCATGTGTGGAAAATTAAACTCTATGTTTCTCTGAAGAAAAATTTAGTTTATTTTAATTTAAAAAAAGCATTGCTATAAAAACTGTAAAAATATCTCTTTACACCACCGTACTTACACCACTCATCATACCTAAGTGAAAAATCTAAGCCAATTCCGTTGCTTATCAAGGCCACAGGGTTTGAAGCAAAGGCAATTGTACGTTCAAACATTTTGTGTCCAAAACTTTTTTTTAACTATCATCCATTCTTTTTTTTACATCGGGAAACTTTGTCTTTTGAGTCTATATTATTATTATTATTATTATTATTATTAGCACCGCGTCTTACTACCCGTTCGGGTTATACGCACTTACGCTAAGGTGTAATGGTAGGGTGATTGTGAGATGAAATGGAGGACCTACAGTTTAACGTTGAGTCCGAACCATGGTGGAGGCCTGCCATTCCCCACATTCACAAGATGTCTTGTCAGAGGTGAAGGAAGGGTTTGGTAGTCAGATAAATCTGTGCCGGGACCGAGGATTGAACCCCGGCCGCCAGCACAGAAGTTTGACACCTTACCCCTAGACCGCCAGGTCACCCGATTTTGAGTCTATACATTCAGTGATTAACATAAACTATATCTTCAATCCAAGTCATAAATATTTAATTTATCAATATTTACGACAGTGCAAAATGTACTAAACAATTTGCATACATTTATACATTAAGTCATGTGTGTTGGATTGATCATTGTTGATAGGCTAAATCTATAAAATTGTAAAATAACATAAATGTTGACTGAAAAAAAATAATTATTTTTTAAAAGTTTCTTCCTACCCAAATATTAGTATTATTATTATGGTTTAGAGGCCCATCGACACATCGAGGTCATTAGGGCCCTACCCAAATAAAACCTGGATTTGGTAAAGGGAGCAAAGAGGTGCGCCTAAATCCGTTTTCATTAGACATAGCAAGCCCAGTCTGAGAGCAAATTTGCTTCATTTGCTTGCACCCAATCAAGAGAAGGCTCAACTTTTAAATAATGTCACTTTTATCAATTAAAATGGTGGCATTTTATCATAATGCCCCAGAGTACACTTAGCTGTACTCTATTTAATGATAGAGGAAGTCAAATAGCCTACATCTTGCAAGCGGACAATTCGTTTCAATCCAGAGAAAGCTAGAATAATAACAAAACTATTACTTAACTGGTATTATTACATTTTAAATTCATATAAAGCCATGGAATTCTTTTCATTGATCCAAAACAAAACACCAAATAAAACAAAATCCTGTCCAACAAAAGAAATATCATTAAATAAAAACAAAACAGCGTTAAATAAAATGAAAAATTGTGGAAACGTTTTCTCTAGCTCCAAAGAGTTTTTTATGCCACTAAATTCAAAGACGCTCTTTGTCACTAAATATGGCGTGTAAAATGATTTTTTAAGATTATATTAATGTTTTAGTAGTACAACGACAGATTTAAACTATTAATATATATATATATATATATATATATATAAAAGTACTGTATAATGAATCCAGAGATAGGCCAACTGGAGTTGAATTGCCAGCTTATAAGAAAATTGTTTCATTAGAGTTTAAAATATAAACTAAAATTGACTTTTGAAGCAGATTCTTCACACGAATTGGTCGAAAAAAGCGCAGATGATGATGTTTGTGATGACATCACCATATTTTGCCACTAGTTTGCGCCTTGTTTAGCGTAAACGGGAACGGAGCAAATAAAAAAAGGCGCATCTTGGGGAGCATCTTCGGCGCAAAGTTGTGCTATTTCTTACTTGCGCTGAATCAGATTTGCCCCCTTTAGTGAATACTGGCTTCACCACTACATGTCCGGGCTAATCTTGGACTATTAAATCTCTCGTGCTGGTACACATTCGCAGTAGGCTTAGATGTGTGATTTTTTTACTACTCGCCCACACAGCCTGGAATTCGATCAAACTACAAAAAATATCTATATTTTTTTGTGTTGGCCTTTAATGTCAACACAGAACGTTCCCTTGTTGTAGACGTGAGGTGACGTCACGAATCAGTGCAGCGAATGCAACTCGCGATGATTCGGTCTGATTGGTATTGCGTGCTGCAAGGAGCACATTAAACACATCACGGTGTGACTTACAAGACCATACATGTCCGAATCGCTGCGAGTGTTTTTTACTGGGCAGGCGTGAAATTTTTTATGGAAAAATTTAAGGGTTAAGAGGAGGTTAGTGTATATACACATCAATAAGTTTTGCGTGATACGTTAATTTTAGCACAAACGAAAAAAAACCCATTAAATAGCGCCTCTGTCTATTAGCAACTTACTCATATTTTTCTTAATTTTGTTTTATTAACAACGTTATTAACGGCTTGATCTTAAGAATGGTGTGGATAAGGTAGTTTTATAGGAAGTACGTCCTCATTAGCACGGAAAGAGTACGGGAAAACCACAGTTTTATCATTTGAGTGTAGTACCAAAGTTAATAACAGTTTGATTTTGTTTGGGAAAGGAAGAATTGTTTCAGAATAAGTGCACTTTCATTAGCGTGGATAGAGTATGAGCAAACCACATAAATTAATCATACGTGTAAAACCAATGCCAGTTCACCTCAAACCTTGACCACATTGTCGCCGACAATCCAGTTTATGGAGGTTACTAGTTAGAATAAAGGAACATGGTGAGAATGGTGAATTTAAGTATTTTACCTCATAATCTACCTTGAAAACGGTTCACCAACAAAAGGTTGGTGGGAAGTAGCACCAATGCAACCGATTAGAGAACTTAAACCCCACCCTCAAGGATAAGAGATATAAACTAGATCAGAGTCTTTTCGAAACTGATGTGCCGCGAAAGGTCCACAGATGTGCCGCGGGAGTCTAGGGAAAGGACAGAAAGAAGCGAGGGAAAATATTTGAGGAATAAAAATAAAATAAACACTTTGTGATCTATGACCAACACTATTTTTGAAAATAACACAGCTATTAGAATTTTACCCATTGCATTTTGAAACACCTACGTAATTCTCTCTCTTTTATTTAAGATACAATCTCTCCTTAAAAAACCTCTGGTCCACCTTGATAATTTTAATGCATTGTTCATTGTGCCGTATGTGAGCTGGTGGTCTAGAGGTAGGGTGTCAGATTTCTGTACTAGGGGGGTCCGGGGTTCAATCCTCGATCCCTGCACAGATTTATCTGATTGCCAAACCCTTCCTTCACCTATGACAAGACGTGTATTAATCACAACTTGTGAATGTGTGGAATGTCAGGCCTCCAACGTGGTTCGGATCCCACGTTAAACTGTAGGTCCTCCATTTCCTCTCACAATCACCCTACCATTACACATTAGCGTAAGTGCGTATAGCCGGAACGAATATTAAGACGCGGTGCTAATAATAATAATAATAATAATAATAATAATAATAATAATAACAGTGTGTCGAAAGTCGAATAAGGTTAAAAATGTATGCACTAGATTTTCAAACATTTACTAATACATTGTTGAACATATAGAAGGGATTAAGAGTGTGAATAAAAGGAATTTCATAAGTTTTCACTTGACGTAAAGAATAAATGGTTTTAGAATTTTATATTTTTATAAAAGTATCCATCAAAGAAAACTTCCATAGATAAATAACTTAAATTACCTTAACCAAAGCAAAAATCAAAGAATATATACGCGTAACATGTCAAACTTTCCTAGGGCAGGCAGCTACAAAAGTTCATGGATATCATTTAACATTTTTTACAATAATTTTTTTAGCACCACGTCTTACTACCCATTCAATGTATATGATTATATAATAATTACGTTAATGGGTTAGGTATGAGTAAGGTTGAATTTAAAGGAAGTGTATCCGCATTTGCATGGGTAGAGAGTGAGTGGGATACCATTTAAGGGTAAACCACCCTCAGTACACCCGACCGGGATCGAACCACGATCTTCCCGTCACTGTCAGTCTAGTTTACTGCGAGAGTAATACCTTAGACCATGCAAGCCCCAAATCGGGTCTAATTTTACGTATTCACACGTCAAGGCATGTGATTTTGCACATGTCACTTTTAATATATATCATCAATACTTATAAAATAACACCAAATTTTTTAGCACTGCGTTTTACTACCCATTCGGGCTGTACACTAATGCACTAATAATAAAGTAAAATGTTATCTGCAAAAAATATATATATCTAAAAGTACTTTTTATAAAAACCCTACTTTAGTTTGTGTGGTGTATTTTGTATCATTTATTTAAAAATACAATGCAGCTTCCTCGAATAATCCCAGCTGTACACAACAATGTCCCAAGGTCGTGACCCCGTAGTGCAAGTGCAGGAGTAAAAAGAAAAGAGCGCCACTAATTGATTAACTCCATTGTCGGAAACATTGTGTGGACGAGACAGGGCTCTGTTTAGGGTCGTGGTATTTATTGTACTCTTGAGTCTTTTTTTTTTATATATATCTACAGTTTCTACAGTTCAATGTCCCAGCATCTTTTTATCCGACTCCTCCACTCTTTCCCGTAAGATTAAAGCAGTGTCGAGAATACTCAAGACAATTAATCATTTACTAAAGGTATATAACGTGCTCTTTCTAAACCGAGTTATTGTATCAGCACACGAGAATTTCTATAAGCGAGAGCGAAAAGGCCTACAATTTTTTCCGGGAAAGGATTATTTATTATTTTACATGTCACGATCGACATAGAACCAATGGCTTTACTTCCTCTTCGAAGGAAACTGTGGTACGGATTTTTATCGCTAAAGAAAAGTCTGCTGACTTAGGTTTGGTTTGAACCAACAAATATCGAATACTAAGACGAGCACTTTACCACAAGACCACGGATGGGTAGTAAAATGTGGCTTTCTCAAGTCAATAGATAGCATCATAACCATAAAAATCTCATGCTTTACTTTATGGTATTATTATTATTATTACAATATTTTTTACTTTTCACTTATAAATGTTTTTATAATCTAAGTATAATTTACCTATACATAGGTTTTTTTTATTGACACATAATAATTTACTTAGCCGTATTCAAAGTTTTTAATTATTATTTACGGTTGACCTGGTGGTCTAGGGGTAAGGTGTCAGATCTCTCTGCTAGGGATCCGGGGTTCAAACCTTGGTCCGGGCATGGACTTATCTGATTGTCAAACCCTTCCTTCACCTCTGGCAAGACGTGTATTAATCACAACTTGTGAATGTGTGGAATTCCAGGCCTCCACCGTCGTTCGACTCTCCACGTTAAACTGTAGGTCCTCCATTTCATCTCACAATCATCCTACCATTACACATTAGCGTAAGTGCGTATAGCCCGAACAGGTAGTAAGTAATATACGGTGATAATAATTATAATAATAATTAGTATTGGCGTATAATTCAGGGTAACATTTTTTTACATTCACGTATAATTCACGTCTGCATTATGTTTTATTTATTTGTGTAGGCACAATTTTTTATAATTTGCGTACGATTTACGTTTGCATATTATTTTCGTTTGTTTCACGTTTAATTTAAGTGTATACATGATATTTTACTTTATCGCACCTATCGGGTAGAGAAAGTATTGTGATCGCAAAAAAGATCTAACTTGAGATTTTGTTGGACCCCCTGATTACTCCCAGGATACGATTTATTTATGCTTTACAATGCCGTTTGTTTGTTTGTCGATCATTGAGACTAAAGCAGAAAACATTTTACCAATCGGGATAAATCTTGGTAGCTTGAGTTTTACAAAGGTTCCTCATTTTGGAATTATATATCTAATCCTAAAATTAAGGGTGAAAAGAGAAAAAAAAAATAGATTTCCTCAAAATATGTTTAAATTATTTTGATTAAATTTCGTATCTAGGCATGGTTTAACGTTACAAATAAAATGGTAAATCTCATTTTTCCATGTAAATGACCCTGAGGGTACTTTGAACTACCGTAAATTTACCATTTTATCGTATCTCCATAACTATTTGATATACGAAATAATTTATCATAGTTAAAATGTATCACTATTAAATATAAGTCTCTTTTGTTTGAAATATATTTTATAAAGTTTATAGTTTTTTTAGCTATTAGTCAACATAAATATATATTTTTATTCAAGTTTTCGAAAATGAAATAGATTGTTATGATTTTTGGTGGACACAGATGTTTCTCTACTCTTAATAGTCTTTTAACAGTGTGTACTATTTGATTTATGCTCTTTGGTGGAATGTGATGCTTCTTTTATTTTTCTTGCCCCCTCATAGACATAAGTATTGTCAAACAAATAAAACTTGATATTTCGATAAATGTCCACGTTTAATGACCTCTTTAAACCAAAAAGTTGTTTTCGCCATGCGGTTGGTTTGTCTCTTTGCCTGTCTATATATCAAACCCGAGCCGAAACTGTCACCGTTCGGGTAAAAAATATATTTGAATTTAGGGTTTTTATAAGATCCCCATCGAGGGGTTTTTGGAATTAAATATTTAACCTAAAAATCAAGGGTAATTTACTGAAAGGCAAAAATAAATAAAATAGATACGTATCCTAAAAATCATTTCTAATGATTTTGATTAAATTTTGTATCCAGGCATGGTTTAACGTTATAAACAAAATGTCAATTCTCGTTTTATCATAAACAATAACTTCAAGGGCACTTTAGAGAAGTGGAAATTTCTAATTTTGATAATATATTCGCAACTATTTGTGATACGAAATAATTTATCGTTGTAAAATTGAAGTACTCTTAAAATAAAAAAATATTTTAATCTGGAACATATTTTTATAGAACCAACAGTTTCTAAGATATAAGCAAACATGGATATTTTCCATGAGGTACTCATAAATATAAACTTGATTATTCTCTTTGTTGGACAGAGATGCTCTTCTTTTCTCACTGTATCTGTAACATAGTATGCATATAGGGAGAGTTGCCTGGTTTGAACCGTTTCACATATTTTCCATTGTATACGGGAAAATAAATTTATTTAAGGAAAGATAAATGAGAAAATAAATAGGTCATAATAATATATGCTCTCGAGTAATGTAATGACATTTTTAATTAATCAACACACAAAAATGTAAAAACATATATATATTGAAATGATTAGATCGTTTCAACCAAAGCAACTGGTCTCCTTTATTGAACCAGTGGTTTCCTAGCTTGGACCACTCAGTAAATGAGAAAAATAATTAAGCTTATTTAAGAAAAATTTCTAAACAATGCAAGTATAAATTAGATTAAATAATATTCAACATTTAGCTCACTAACTAAGGCTTGTAAAATGGACAGTAGTACTTTTTGATGCTTGCACCTACTCCTGCACAACTAGTATGGACCCACGTGTGGCATACCATGCACTGTATCATTTCTTCCTCTAGGTTTTCCTCACATAAAGCACAAAACCAAGATATTTTTTTTGCCAACACTTTTCTGTTTGTCTGAAATTAGTGCTTTCTTAACTTTTATTTTGCTCCTTTATTAGATTTTTTTTTTATATTTCTCCAGTAGCAATTTGTATGGGCTACTTGAGATAGCAACTGCCTTCTGGTCTGTTCCCTGTTTCCTTTTTTTCTGGCCTTGTTGGGTCGGTATTGGATTTCGTTTTGGCTTTGGCGATATATCTTGCAGAGCACACTTGAAATAATTGTGTGGTGGTGTGATAGTCGACGTCCCAGCGGGTGTATTAGTCGAAGTACCAGTGAGTGTGTTGGTTGAAGTACCAGCTGATTTGTCGCAAGATAGCAAGGCGTCAGATGGTGCAAAGTCAGAATCTCTAAAAACATTTGTATTCACAGGCCAGATGCCCCCGGCACGGAAGGAACTCTGAGCGTTTCCAATTGTTGCTGCTCTACCGAACGCTTCATTTAGCAGCTTATCAATCTTTTTTTGTAAGATTGTATTACCTTTGTATAGACAAAGGAATGTTTCTTGCACCTGTATAAAATATGTTTGTAGAGGGCCAAATAAAGCAACATTTAAAGGTTGTAAACGATGGCTAGTGTGATCATGTAGCTGCAGTAGTATAAATCATTCTCTCGAGCAAAGTCACAATCTACCAAATTTTTGCTATGTGTGCTATGTACACTCCGTCGAGATTGAAAGGTAGCAACTTCTAATTCACTGAGCCCGCGAGGTATGATATTCCTCCACACATAAC
>CABFOV010003730.1:31627-55509 GCA_902141375.1 Timema poppense | reverse complement strand
GGCGTTGTAGATTACTACTACTAATAATAATATATATATTTAGATTTTTGAGTTTTTTTCATAGCTATAATTTAGAAACTATTGATTCAAATTTAATTATAATAATTTTTAAAACAACTTTTTGAGGTTATTTCTATTTAATAGAGTCCAAATTAAAAATTTTACCTTAATAGATTATTGTAATGATGATATATGGGTTGCAATCTGAGCTTCTTGAAAAGAGGTTATTTCTTTGCCTTGTATTGTGTTTGTTTGGTGATCGGTGATGAATTGCACATTGTATACTCTTATCTCTATTCATTGGGGCTGTAGTTTGACAAATAATGTAAGTACGACACTTTAGTCCAGTTGGTAGCATGTCTTTCTACTGAGTTAAGGGTCCCAAGTTTAATTCTTAGCATGGCCGAAAAATATATCATTGGTGAAATGAGGGTTTCCCTTTTGACACCAATGAATTAATGACTGGGGGCTGGATGTTGTGTCTATTCCAAATTTAAGATTTTTAGCACCGCATCTGACTACCCATTCGGGCTATAAGCTTATGTACTTTTTACTCTAATGGGTTAAATGTGAAGAAGGTTTAATTTAGATGAAAAGTACCCATATTGGTATGGAGAGAGTGGGATAAATCATTTAGGGAAAAACCACCCTAAGTACACCCGTATAAGATCGAATCATGATCTCCACATTATCAGCAGTCTTGTATAGTGTGAGCGTAACACCTCAGACCATGCGGCCACCGAAGCGGGTTAAATTTAAGTTAGTTGATAAGTCTGGTGTTGATATAACCTCTCAGTTCAAAAAGTGCAAGTTAAATAGTATCTCAAATAAATGAAAAAACAAACAATAATAATATACAGTTAAAAAGGTGAGACATATGACTTATTGTGTCAATGCTCTACCACTGAGCCATCCAGAAGTCATCCCATGTCCAGGTTCACTATTCACTCCCTCCAGAGTACAAGGTAACTGCGTTATCTGATAGCTCATTATCTTAATTGATAAATCTATGTAGCCAATGATTTCCGCAAGTTCATCACAGACTCTACCTTAAAATATGAATTAAGAATTACCCTGGGTACAGGACAACTCTTTATAGGTCAGCAGTTAGAGCATAGGGTTCAATTCCCATGTTCAGGTGTCAATTAAGAATATTTAATATTTTGTTGAGCCCTTAAAAATGGAATAACGTGATATTATAAAATTCGGCCTAAGACTGTTTCAAATCAAGTATCAGTTCTGAAGTTGTAGCCATTAGATATTAACATTACAGAAATAGAGGTGGAGTGACAATTTTCTTTTGCACTTTCAAAAAAGATAAGACTCTGTAACCTAGGCCTATTGATGTTAAACAAATCAAAAATATGTAAGTAAAATATTTGTCATTCATAATTTGACCGAGCAACCATGGCTCTAATAATTTACAATGATTAGATTCATAGTTATAACAAAGCCTCATAAAATAACATTTTCATCCAAAAGATCATGGAACACTATGTAGGTAATTAATTATATTTTAATTAAAAGTGTATTATGTATAATACACAATTAAGTTAGAAAAGGCAGCCTATATTATCGACAATTTAATATACCAATACTACTGGTTATTTCTGAAAGAAAATGTGCATTGAAGTTAATATTGTATTTAGAATAAGGTATAGGAAAGGTAGATAGAAATATATAAAAGGGACGAACACAATATGGCTTTCACAGTGAAAAAAAAATACAGTTCACACTTTACACCGCTTCCGTTGGACGAGGAGTAAATGGTCGCCTCCTAAAGAAAATTGATTGTAACAACCCAATCCCCTGACCTAGGCTTCATTCTATCAGAACTCATCAGGGAGTATGTAACGTGCAATGCAACTTCCTAAAAGAGGAATTGAAGTTAAGTTTTTTGATTCCCCAATACTATCAATTGATTGATATGCTGTCACTGTAAAGCTATTCTTCTGAAATAGATTTATCAGTATTTATGTCGATGCATCTATACTAGGTGATAAAACTGACGAATTTGTTCAAAATTTTCGTAAAAGATTGTATAAAAAATTGTTATGAGAAATTTTTTTTTAGTAATTGTGACTTTAAAAATGTTTTAACAACATATTTAAAACTAAATGCTTGTTAAAAATGAAGCCCCAAGAAGAAGTAGCAACCAAATCTCTGTTGTCGGTTAAAGGAGCCAGTTTGAAGGAGTGTTGAGAAGTGAGTGTCAACTATTTGGGGCCCGTATGGTCCCAGTTAGCCAACGCCTTCAAGTCGACGTGTTCAAACCTCCACTTCTGCGTGATCGAGTTGGTATCACATGTTGTGACAAAAAGGGTCTGGCGGCCAGGATTGCTATCAAGACATCTTGGGTTGGCTCCGTGGACCAACCACTGGTGTTCCTGCAACAGAAATAGTGAGTTTATTTGTGAAAAAGATGAGCATAACTGGGGGAAAGAGAGAGTGTGTGAGTAAGGGAATGAGAGAGGGATTGTGAGTGAGAGTGAAACAAAGTGAGAGTTAAGTGAAACAAAGTGAGAGTGTAAGTGAAAGAGTGAGATTGTATGTGAAAGAGAGTGATAGTGTGTATATGAGAAAGAGTGTAAGTGAAATAGAGTGTAATTAAGAGAGAATGTTTGAGGAAAAGTGTGAGAAGGAATATGTAAGAGCGAGTGAGTGTGAATAAAAAGAGTGAGCGTTTGTGCATAGTGAGAGAATATAGGCAGAGAGTGCAGGTGAGAGAGTTTAAGTGAAAGTGTGAAAATAATAAAAAGTGTATGTGTGATCGAGAGTGATATTGAGCATAAAAGTGGGTGTACAAGCAAGAATGTGTAAATGTGACTTCTCTTAATAAGTTTATAAAGGGTGTAGAAGAGGTTGAACAAAATTGACTGACTAAAAATTTCCTTCTAAGTGATCAATTATGGAGTGGGGTTAAGTACCCTTCCCTCCACTCCGTCTAAGGCCAAATGACCTGAATGCAAGGAATTTATTTCATCATACCATAACAAGTTAGTATTTGTTAAAGGAAGGGTTTGCTTTAGAAATCCTAGCACACCTTCAGAAATGTGTACTTAAGTCCTAGTTCCTGCCTAAATCACAATGAGTAACATTTGCTACAGTAAGCGTATTATTAGCCATCTCTTTCAAATTTTCATTGTTTCATTACACCCACGTGTCACCTTCCGATCAGGTCAGTTGAGGCACGGGGGAAGCGAGGTAAGCTTGTTATGCCTCACTGTTCGGCCCTTGCGTCTTTTCTCCGCACTTGCACCAACCACGCCAACCACCCTCTCTATTGCCTGGGCCGCTCCACACTTCATGTTCTCTGAGCCATCTGTGACGAGTTGCATACTGTACTCAGCGTCAATAAGAAATTCCCTTTCTATTGGCTCACTTGGCGGCCAATATATCTCACGTTCTCACGTGCCAATAAGAACTCTTATTTTCTCCCAGTGGACAAGGCCAGGCAGCAGCAGAGGGTATTTAACACGGTGGTTCCTAGATCAGAGGCTAGTCGGTGAGTGGTTACCCAACCTGGGTGTGCCACCATTTTTGAAAGAGCAAAAATAAATTGTCAAAAATCATAAAGAGCAATATTGTATAGTATCCTCTCGCTCCTTTACATCCCACCGTAACTCGTGTTGCCGGGACCATCACCCTAACTCCCACCGCGACTCACATTTCCGGGACCATCAACCTACCACCCCGCCATAAATCACGTTGCCAGAACTGTCACCCTACCTCCCCACCGCATCTCACATTGCCGGGACTTCCTCATATTCCCCTGCGACTCACGTTGCCAGGACATCCTTCTGTTCCACCATGACTAATATTTCCAGGACACTCTCGCTGACATTTTCCTACCCCTACTCACACATGTTTGAATACAACGTCGCCCAGAGATGACACTTTGTTGACACATCAACCAGTTACCACCGAAGCCGCAAACAAGGGATAAACTCAGGTATCCAGTTACTAGCCTGGCTGGTTTCAATGAATCAGTATAGTATGGGAATCTACTCATTACAAAAAATAAGAACTAATTTAAGGTATTTTTACATTATTTCTTACATATTATATTCGCTCTTAAAACTTATAATAATAATATGTACTTTATTTAACCACTAATTATATCAGTGTATGCTATTACAAACTATTTAACAGTTACAATAAGACCCCAGCTTTCAAATCATTACAGCACAAGGGTAGTCCTGATTTCATTAATGATAATTTTATCAGGCATGACCATAATCAAACCAAGTACCCTTAGCTCAGAAGGTGGCAGGTCTCAGGACGCTCTTTGAAAGTGTGTAGAAGGGGAAGAGGAAGGGGGGGGGGTCTCAACTAAAAGAGGGTTCAGAAGTCGTGACCAGATAAAATTTTAGACCTTGAATAACTTTTGAAAATATTTGAAGCTGCGTCATTTGAAGAATAATCTAGTCTTTATATATAAAATATATTATGAACAATTTTTTTTGCATCTCATCACCCATTCAGATTATAAGAATACCTTAATTATGCTAATAGAATAAAGATGAGGGTAGAATTTTAGGATAAATATACTCATATTTTCATGGAGGGAGAGTAGCAAACCAGGAATAAGTACACCTGAATGAGATTCAAACCCTGATACCCTTCCCATCAGCAATCCAGTCTAACATGAGAATGTCATATTTGATCATGCGATCACCACTGCAGGTAATAAAGAATTAAATGTTTGTCAAGTAAAAAATAAAAATTAAAGTTCATTAATATTCATCAAAGCTATGTTTTTGGTAGTTCTTAAAAGTAAGTACTCTCAAACATTCATATATACTTTTCAAGCATCCATATCTACTTCTCAAACATCCATATATACTTCTCAAACATCCATCAAATTCTCAAACATCCATATCAACTTATCAAACCTCCATATCTACTTATCAAACATCCAAATCTACTTATCAAACATCCAAATCTACTTCTCAAACACCCATATTGACTTTTCAAACATCCATATCAACTTCTCAAACATCCATTTCATTTTCTCAAATACCAAGAGCGGCATCTATAAAAACATCCATAGCCCTTTAAACATGACCTCAAGATCAACTTGGATTGCTAAGTGATAGTACACTATCAAACTAAGTCAAAGGGTCTGAAAATGCTTCTTGTGTCTTGAAGTAATTAATCCAATGTATTTAAAACTTTAAATGTTACTCACCGTGTTGTATTTCCACAGTTGATTGCCTTGCATACCATGGCAGGCATACAAGGAGATGGATGCTTTATCTTGCACATTCGCCACATCCCAACACATGGTACGCCCCTTTGGTCGTACATCCTTGTGCCAGGTTAATACGAACGACTGCACATAGAAAGCACACCAGTTAATAGCTATATTCTGAAGATACTTTAAACTCAGGCTTGATGAATTTATTTTAGTGTTACACTTGAGTTAATAACTATTTAATCTATTAAACCTGTATGAAAACTAAACAATTTAAGGAAATAAACTAGCATATTTATATATATGATATATATATCATATATATGATGATAGTTGGAAATAAGGCTAGTTGCACTAGTAAGCAAGGTCAGAATTGAACCACATTATATTCTTTGAGTATGTATACTACAGGATTCAACACCTTAGCTCATTTGGTAGTGTGTCTGCCTACTGATCTATGGGTTCCAGGTTCGATTCCCAGCAGGGCCAAAAATTTATCATTGGTAGAAATATGGGTTTACCTTTTCACATTGATAAATTAACGACCAGGGACTGGATGTTGTGCCTACCCTAGTCTCAAGATAGATTATAAGGCATATTAATCTATGACAGGCTTAGCCAACCGGTAGTGGAGAATATATGGATTGAATAAAAAAAACAGACCCAGGCCATAGGCTGGAAACAGTAATGGATGTAAAATGCTACGGTGAAGAATCAACACATAGTACCAGATTCTGAGAGTTAAAGAAGCTGGATTAGCCAGAGACACATTGTGTTTAAAATATATTTGGTTTGGTATATGTGATGACGCTAATGTTATTATGTAGTGTATCATTATGTTGTTTCGAGTGTCTTACTACTCGGCCTGGGTTATCTCTGTTTAATTGTATTAATGGGTTAGTGATGAATAAGGTGGAATTTAAAGTAAACGTACCTGCATTATTTTGAGGAGGTAAAGTAGGAAACCATTTAGGAGAAAAACTCTCAGAACACACAACCAAAATTTAAAGCTTAACGTCAACATCATCGGCAAATTAGATTAAACATGACCAACATTTAATCTGAGTGCCAACCAAAACTAAAACTAGACAAAATTTTAACTTAATTGATAAGTAGTTGATTTTACCTCAACTCAAAAGTTGAAGCACTGCCTCAAACAACTTTGTAAGTTAGATTTCAATATTTGTGAAAAACCAAATAATTAATATATATTGCTCATAAATCACCACTTGAAATTTTATGTAATGTTACCTAATTAGTTACATTGCCTTACTGTAAAAATTGCCTATACCAACTGTATCTACTGTAACTATCTTAGCTTGCCAGGAAGCGTGATAAATAATAGTCAGGGAGTTACCAGAGAATAACAGTATTTATTTTATTTGACATATTGGAGATAGAAGATATACAAATAATATTACAAATGCCGAAGTACCGCCCAAGGCAAGCCAAGTCGCAGATTTGTAGTTAAATATAACATATAATAAATATGACTAGAATTCAATATAAACATATTGTTTAATTAGTATGCTCGCCAAGTTAAGTTTAAAGTGAGAAACAACTATAACTACCATCAAGGATAGTCCACAACAAGTTACAACTCAAAGGTCAAAAGCAGAATTAAACTCTATTTATTAAATATAGTCACCTGGCGACAATAATTTGTATTATCATAATTTCTTTTGAGATAAAGAAACAATTTCCAAATATAATAAACTTGCCGCCTAACGGCTAAGGTATTTTGGACAGTACAATTAAAGTCCCCAACGGACTCAATATCAGCATCATTTACTAAGTGCCTTACACACATGCACTAATAATACGTACTCTAACGTAAGTTTAGGTACATAATAAATGCTATTCTTGAAAGTATCTTACAATCCAAACAATGCCCAAATACATCAAAGTTTAATTAGAGCAATACTAAAAATATATTTGCTCAACTCAAACAGGTGTTTAAAGACATTAAGTGATAAGCAATAAATCTATAGAACCAAATTATCCCGCTTTATCATAGCAATCTAATATAATTCAGTGCTCTCGAAGATACAAAGCGCTTCACTAAAGTTTAAGATCTTGCTTCTCGTCCAATCAAATATTATTCTACAAACCAATAATTTTAATAAGCATATCGCTTATAGTCAGAGTCCTTGATTCCCACATGATTAAATATAAATTTAGAATATCAAGGAATTATTTACTCACATAGAACCTATTTGGTTTTACCACCATATAGCATAAGTACGAAAGAGTTAAAGATAGAGCACATTGAAAGTTAAAATGCTCGGTCCCCACATAACCATAGGTTAATTTAAACTAGGTAAAACATACTTAAAATATTCTCAAAAAACATCAACTTGCTAATCAGACAGTCGGCAAGAGCGCAAATAGACGCAAGCCGCCAAGCAGCGAAGCAGAAGTTAGGTTTCATAGGAGAACGGAAGGTTTCCCTAGGAGGAAAAATACAAAAGGATATGTGGTTGCAAATCAACCACGCTGATACCAAAAAACCCATTCCGAAATAAAAATTTAAATTGACAAGTCCAAAATTAATAATTTTGAAAGGTTCCCCATAATATAACCGAAAGAGAATTTTGAATAATATAATTAAGTCTAAGCTTAATTGCCGCTCTCACCTAGTAAGCCAGTGATACAATGAGTAACTATGTAAAAGAAACATCGCAATATATAGCAGACACAAATACATGACATGCCCACAAGGGGAGGCCAAAAATAGAGTGGATGAGGGGAGACAAGCAGCACTTGGGAAGGATAGCGGTGACTCTAGCAACTCGTAGAAACTCCTGGAACCATCCAGGCGGTGGAAACGGAAACTACACTGGTGGTGTTGCCGTCACTTGTTTGTTTCTGGGTGGGGCTTCCTTCATGAGTGGACCGTCAGATCGTATCTCCTTTTAGTCAGTGGGATTGAGTTCTAGGGAGAGGAGGTTGTGGCATATGTGCTCCGGTATTTATGTTCAACAGGGCAGAGGGTGAGTGTTCTCCCATTTGATTGAGCTTGTTCTTTTTTTAACATTCTTACACTACTAATAAGAAACCTTTTAATAAATATTCCAAGGAACAACATTGTAACTTGAACTACTCACAACCTTGTTATTGCCAAACCAAACAATATAACCAATAATTACCCTACAAAATAAATCAAATTATTTTAATAAGGCCTTGATGTTTTATTTACTTTTCAGCAAGTAAATGTTTCTAGTTAAAAATCCATAATAGCTATAATGTGAAGTGAATAATTTAACTATGTTAATAGAACAAAATGAGTGATAGCTGTTGGATTCCACAATGGCTTTATATCTTGTATACAAGTGTACGGAGCATTTGTATCTTCTTTAATACCCTTGTCAAAGCTTGAGCAAGGAACCCCTTTTTAAAACTGAAAACTGGACCATTTAGAGTGTAATAAACAAACTGGGTATATTTGAAGATCTACAATGTTTACAGAAATATTCAAATATAACAAATATAGTTGGGTCAAAGCTACTATTTTACATATCGGAATCTTAAATCCAAAGATCCAATTTACATTTAAATACTGAATCTCAAATCTGAATCTTGGAAAAAATTATTAACACAAGAGAAAATATAAATAGAATAGAAAAATATAAAATATAAATAGAAACTAAGTGTTGACATTTTTTTCATATAATCCATTCAATATAACTGAAAATTAAAAACAAATCAAATCAACCAAATTTTCTGTTGCTTGGAAACAAACAAGACTCCCGATGATGTATGCTCCAAAAGTTATTTATATCCGTAAGCTGTGATAACATTAACAAAAGGGAGATTTTCTCCTATTAACACTATGGATATGTGGGTTTTTATTGAGATATTGATTTGCCCCGCGATTGAGCACCAATTATAGTTATATTGGCCCGCGATTAGGCATCAATTATAACGATATCGGATTTATTGTGATATTTCCTGCGGATGTGGATGATACCAGGTTTTATGATGATGATGCATACATGCCTTAATACACACTTATCACATGGTTATGTGATCTGATTATATTTGAAAATTATTCTTATGAAATGAGCAAGACTATTAATGTTGCACATGATTTATTTGAATGATTACACCTTGGATACTGAAGATATGATATTAAATGATACAGTTTTTGTTAATTTACAGATTGTTTTTCTGTTATATTACATGTTCCATCTTCTGAGTACTGTGTGCTGTGTAAAGTTATGTTACTATGCCACCGTTTTTCTGATATATTACTGGCACTGTATTCTGATATATTACCGAGTTCTTGTACTGTTTTTCTGTCTACTGTAACACTATGTATTAATATATTACTGGTACTGTTGTATTACTCTGTGTTGCTGGTACTGACATAGATTCATATGCACAAGCGACTTATATATGACCTACCCTTGCTTCTTGAACCACTTGTCACCAGTGTCAAAACTAATAAAAAAAACTCCTGGCAACCTGATGTTGTGAAGGCTAGCTTCCTATTGGGTAAAGGGAGCCAGCATGTCACATGATTTTCAAAATGTAACGGAGTTGGTCTTTAAAAGAAAGAAAGTTTTAAGATGTAGTGCATTGAAATTAAATCTGAAAATGCGTGATTCTCCATGGATGCAGTATTAAAAGGAAACTTTACATACAGTTTTTTAAATAAAAATACACTTCATCCATGACTTTTTGAATATATGAGAGAAGTCCAAAACAGTAGCATTACAATACCCGCCATTTGCTTGTATCTTAAATAATTTAATGTATTTTGATACAAGCAAATTCCATACTTTGCAAGAACTATGTCATACTTTACCTTTATTATTCTTAAAATTAAGTCTGAATAAATTTGTAGAGTGTAAGTTTACATAAATTGTGTATGTGTGTAAGCAATGATCTAAAATTACTTGTATAACAATGCAATAGTTATGATAGACTGTTTATATGTTTTAATAACGGATTGTTTTTATTTTTAATGTTCAGTTTTCTTAGTGAATAGAGAGAAGGAAATTTTTGTTTTGTTATTTATCTAGTTTCTTTTTTATTTTCCTTATTTTTTTAATTACACTGAAAAATTGTTGCAATGTTCGTTGCACTGTTGTAGAATGGTGATAACATAAAAATTCTAGCCAAATTTTAAATTGCCTTGGTTGAATAATTAACTTTGTATTTGAGCGTAGGTAAAATTAGGTTAAGTTTCAATTTAATAAATACAAATCTAATTTAATTGTGTAGACTGAAAAATCTTGAAAATTAATATAAGTTGATAGCTGAATTACCTCAAAGTACCTTAAATACAAATTAAATTTTGAAATGTTTAAATAAAATATAAATATAGAAATTATTTTTATAAAATGTTTAATCTAATTATCAGATAAACCAATTATTTCTATTAAAACTCGAATCTTTATGTGTGTTGTGTCCATTATTCTATCAATCATTGTTCGCCAAATTCTATACGGCAAACTTTCTGTACAACATGAATTAGATTAATTAAACTGTCCTTAATATAAAATTATCATACATATTCCTAATTACAACCTTGAATTAATTTGAAAAAATAGGGTCACATTTTCTCACAATTTTTTATTAAATTTTATTGATTTAATTAATTTTTATTTATTAATGTGACCTCATTAATTTATTATCATAGAACTATTAATGACTTGCTATTGAGAGAGGTATATTACACTATCACATATTCAATCCACATTTATTGTTAATTATATTAACATTTATTTTTGTTATGTTCAGCATTTTTTATTTTTTGTTAAATAAAACTGTCTCATCATCCAAGGTCAACCTAACCTTTCACTTTTGTCTACCTTCGCTAGTAACACAGCTGCTTAGTTTCAGGGTCAACCTACCCTATAACTTTCACTTTCTTTCTACTTTCTTTATGTCAACTTGTTTATGTGAGCAATAGAAAATATATTATTTTACCCTAACCTTATGGAGTTTAATAATTAAAATTTATAGAAAACAATCTTTGAATCATAAAGTATGCTTTGAATCATATATCACATTATCATAAAATATTTAAAACTATTTTTACGTTTCTAATTGGATAATCACTAATTACTTTTTCCATTAGTGAAAAAAAATTGTATCTGTTGGCCAAAAAACTTTTTAAATGTTGCCTAGTCACCTTTAGCACTTAAACAAAATAAATTTGTAATTAAAAACCAATAAGTCTAATAGGGTTTCACACCCTAATTGGCTCTTTAACACATTTTGCTACTGCTATTTCACGCAATCACAGAATACCCTTTTAAACTTCTTTATAATCTCTTTAATATGTCAATTTCAATCCAGATTTATCATTTGACACTGATCACATACATTGGTGGAAAACATCTGCCTGGCCTCATTTGATACTGGCATCACTCATAGGCTGCCCTCTGCTACCACTATACTTGATAACACCTGCTATCTTATCCTTGGCGGTTCCCTGACTCACCGGTACTAAAAATTAACCATGGATTGCACATAGCTAAGTCCATGTCTGGATACACCTTAACTCCTCAACACTGCTTGATGCCCTCGGGCCATCTTTAAGCTTGAAACTCATAACTGTCTTATAACGACGCTTGTACAAAATACTTCTGAAAACTCGTAACTCCCATCTTGAAATGCTTGAAAACAAGACACATATGGCCTCTCATGTTTCCACTTTCCTTAACTTGCTGTGATAATGCACTTAAGTGCATATCTGAATTAACTTCTTTAGATAACTTAAATTTCACTTTTCAGCTCATCAGCTCACTCTGTGATCTTGTCAATTTCTTAAGCAATACCTCATGGAGTTTAAAATCTTATTCATTAAATTTAAAATGACCCCCCATAAAAATATTAACTGTCACACATAAAATTCACCAGTGGTGAAATGATACATTTATTCTGATTTCCAAGATTGTCTACTAATTAAGTTTGATCCTAATCACCTAATTAATTAGTCAAACACCTAAAATTTATCTCAGACTGAAATTATATACCTTCTTCTCAAACTCAAAATTTCCCTGTTGGCATAATTTTATCTTAACTTGAACTAATAAATTTTCACCTAAATAATAATATACAATTAACTAAATAATGCCCATAGAATTTACTCAAACTTTAATCTACTCAGACTTTAATATTTTTGGTGGGGATGAAACAAATAATATTAGAAACAATTTGAAGCAAACATGCAAATAAATTTGTAATTGGTAGTGTGATATTTTTTTTGTGTTATTCAGGTGGCATACCTGTTCCCCAGACCGGCCCCGACTATCCTTGATGCAAGGTTTCAGCCCAAAGCTCTGGTCTCCTCCCTTGTTCTCAGTGTCTACACACAGTTCAGGTGCGGCCACACTACGGATCTGCACACACACACATACAACCATTATACACACAATGTATGCAATGTCTCACTGTGGTGTGTCTGTGGATATATTAACAACATCCACTAAAAACTAAAACATAAAATTACTATAAAAACATCTTGGACATACATATAATCATTACTAGAATTTAATGTTTTCACCTAAGCACAAAACCGATAATTACAAACATTACATAAAAAATCAGAATATAACCAATCAATGGATATAATGGATTTTTTGTGGCTGGTTGTGGTAATGAACAAGTTCAGTTTAAATACCCAGAGAATGAAGGTGAGTTTTTGACTAAAGGCAGCATCAATTAATTTTGTGATAATTGGCTGTTTCTAACCAAAGAGTTGGGAAAGATTTGCTGTTATCTTGGAAATTTCAGGAAAAAATGAGAAATGTTCTTGTTTATGATACAATTTCAACTAAAAATGTGATCACACTATAGTACTTTCTTTAAATAGCAACAAGGTTTCAAGCTCTATATTTAATCAGCATTGGTGGCTGTTGGCAAAAAATTATAGCCCAAAACAAATATAATTGGCTCCAGTCATCACATCTTTTTTATACAGAGACAAAATGGCAATGGAAGAAAATTGGCTTACAAAGTAAGTTTGAAAAAATCTATTTTAAATAATACTTTTACTATTTATGACTAATAACTTAATTGCCTGTGTTCAAATATAAAAATAATTTTGCCTTATTTAAGGAAAATTTGATAAATTTATCTTTAATAACTGGATAAATTTCCCTCACACAAAATAAGTATTAAAACATGCAAAAGATAAGTAATAATTTAAATTAAGATGAGCAACTCAAAATTAGGGATATGGATTGTAATACTTCCAATCTCACCTAAAATAATAGATTATTTTCGAATCTCTCAACCCCCACACCCCAATATTTATTTGTAAATAGTTTCGTTTAATGTTTTATATAAAGTGCACATATAATTGATGAAAATGCTTCTATTGATCTAGATCAGGGGTTTCCAACTGGCGGCCCGCGGCCCGTGAGACCAATTTTGCGGCCCCCAAATCATTTTAAGAATTTTTTTTTAATCTCAAAAAAAGTTACGAAAAATATTTCATAGCTCTTCAAAAAATGTATTAATATTCATAAGGCAAAAATGAGCAAATGAAGTTGATAAAGAAATAATAGTCAGCCGTTCTACAAGTTACGCACTGCATCGCACAGTGCAGGACCCAGCAAAAGTAGTTGGGCCCTTCTACTGACCTCTCTCCCCTTCACTCCCGTAACAATAGACTCGCCCGGTAAGGCTTGCTGGCTACTCCTCTCGTCTCCACTCTGGCTCAGTCGCGTTTGCTTGACGTGTAGTGAAGTTTCACAAGTTACTTTACATTTTGAAGGCTTTGTTTTGTGTTGAGTGTAAAGTGTACCGTTGCTTGTGTCTTTTACGTGAATAAAAATGAGCGGAAACTCAAAGAAACGCAAAATTGAAAATGAAAACAGAATTTACAAGGAAAGCTGGGAGAGTGACTATTTAATTACTAACAACAGTGGGAAGCTTCAGTGTTTGGTATGCATGCAAATTGTGTCTGTACCAAAAGAGTACAATGTTAAACGACACTACTCAACAATGCATGAGGACAAGTATGCAACATATAAGGAAGAAGCTCGACACGCACTAGTTGCAGACTTCAAAAAGAAATTAAGACAGCAAACAGGTATGTTTATTAAAGTCTTACAAAATCAGTCATCTTCTCTGTACGCCTCCTACGCGGTGTCGCTTGAACTTGCAAAGGCGAAAAAACCCTTCACTGAAGGCAGTCTGGTTAAAAAGTGTGCTATGGAAATGGCAAAGGCTTTTGGAGATGCTAAAATGGCTGAGAAATTTGAATCAGTGCCACTTTCCAACCAAACTGTACAGAGAAGGGTCATTGATATGGGAGAACAAGTAGAAAAATCGCTGATTAGATTGGTTAAAGAAAGCATGCATTTCTCGCTATGCCTTGATGAAAGCACTGACCAGTCAGATGTCAGTCAGCTATTAATATTTATACGCACCACCTTCGAAGATTTCAGCAGTAAAGAGGAGCTATTTGATGTCTGTTCTCTTCAAGGAACAACAAAAGGGAGGGACATTTATGATGCTTTAAAAAAAACTGTCGACAGAGTTGGAGGCTTCAGTAAATGTTCAACCATTGTGACAGACGGAGCGGAGCGCCAGCAATGACAGGGGAGAAGACAGGTCTGACGGGATTGCTAAAAGAAAATGGCGTAACGTGTCCTATGATCCACTGTCTTATTCACCAGGGAGCGTTATGTGGGAAATCAATGAAGAAAACGGAAGTTTTTAAATTTGTGGTTAAAATTATTAATATGTTAAGAGGTGGAAATCGAGCCCTTTTGCATAGACAACTAAAGCAGTTTTTGCTGGAAATTGAGGCAGAATATGGAGACTTGCTGCTGTACAACCATGTAAGGTGGCTGAGTGCAGGAAAGTGCCTTGAACGGTTTTTTGCTATTCGCAAGGAAATCCCTGAATTCCTTAATAAGTTTGTCTCGTCTGATACCACAGAACTAGAAGAAGAAATTCAAAGCCCAGAATTTTTAAAGCAGTTAGCTTTCCTAACAGACATGACAAATCACCTTAACACCTTAAACCTGAGTCTTCAAGGAAGAAACCAGGTCGTATCAGATATGGTGGGAATTGTAAATGGATTTCGAAATAAGTTAAATATTTTCAAACGTTCTTTGGAAAACAATGAGTTGACACATTTCCCTTGCTGTCTACAATTAGTGGCGTCAAAAGATCAGGAAAATGTAGATTTTTCAGATCTCAGTTCACACATTCAAGAGATCATTGAAGAATTCAACACACGATTCAAGGAAACTGAAACACTGAAAAGCAGTGTACAGCTTTACATGAATCCTCTTGGTGTTACAATCGAGGAACAAGAACCACACCTACAACTTGAACTGTGCGATCTACAAGCCGATACGTTCCTACAGACCAGACAAGAAAAGGGATCACATTTTTTTAAACTGCTATCCAGCGAAAGATACCCAAACTTAAGACAATTTGGACTAAAAATGACTTCAATGTTTGGGAGCACGTACATATGTGAAAGTGTTTTTTCTTCTATGAAATTCATTAAAAATCAGTACAGAAGTCGACTTGCAGATTCTTCCTTGCTGCATCTTTTGAGATTAGCAACAACAGAGCTGGAGGTGGACATTCGTTCATTGGTAGAGGCAGCTGATCGATCACAATACTCCCACTAAATTGTCCTTTTTTAAGTTTTATTTTGAATATATTATTAATTTCAGTTTGACTTTGGATTAGTTTTTTTTGGGTGCCATTTGTCAAATATTAAGTCAAATAAACTGACATTGTTGCTCTTCTTCGAAATTCAATTGCTTTTGGTATAATAGTTTTTGTTTATTTTTAATTTCACTCTTTTATGCAATTGTAAAATAGTGTTTTAAGCAAATAAAATGATTAAGCCTTTGTTTCAATAAAACAATACATATTATTTCATACTGGTACCTCTGTTCTATTTGCAGAGTTATTCGAAAATTGGCCTATTATTAAAGTGCGGCCCGCAATCATACCTAAGGCTTCCACTGTGGCCCTCGAGCCCTTACAAGTTGGAAACCCCTGATCTAGATGATCAGTTAGTCATATTTTAATATTGTTTTACTTTTATAACAGTGGAAATAATTGCATGGCCCTGTATATAGAATTGAAATTTTAATTTTAATGACTAAATTTGCAATGAGTTTGATTTCTGTTAAACTCTATTTTCAATATTAGCTGTATCAACTGGGCTGTACTAGATAGTATATTTTTCAAGCAAGTGCATTAAATTGTGGATTATTATTATTATTATTAGCACCGCGTCTTACTACCCGTTCGGGTTATACGCATTAAATTGTGTAAATATTAGAAAATATATAGCCCTATCCATGTGCATAGTACTAGAATTTCTGACTATAATTACTAAAAGAAGATACAAAATTGGTTAGGTGTATCATATGACACTCTGTAGTCTCAGCGCCAGTGTGATTGACTCAGACCCAACAGGTCAAGATGTTCCAAATGGTTTTACTTCAAGTTAATACACATGGTGTGGTTTTCCCTTTATTAAGCTTCACATCATTATTTCTTCAGATAAATTATGACACGTATATCAACAACAAATAAAAAGGTTGAGGTATTCTTGACTTACAACATCACTCTATATTGAGCCCCAGTAGTTCATTGATATAAATTGTGTAATGTGTAATTAATACATATTCTAAAACAAACCAATATACTTTTTTAACCATTAATATATTTAGAGAATAAATTTAACTAAAACTAATTTCATCGATTTTTTTATTTTTTTATTTTTAACGAATATACAGTAGAGTCTAGGAAACTCGACATTCCGTGTAGCTCAACATGTGCACATGCACACAGTTGTGTGCACCAGTCATCAGAATCCAAGGCCATTCAACTGTATAACCTCTAAGTTTGTTTGTGTAACTTGAGTGGAACAGTCGGGCTGTGGTGTTTTTACATGTGTGTGTTTGTTAGTTTTCCAATTCAGTAATGTGTTATTCGAATCAATACAATATTATATGTACAGTACTGTATTGCATTTCTGTATATTACCCATATGTATATACACCATTATATTAACAAGTAATACATTATAATGTGTGTATATTACTGTTGCTGCACTGTACAATACTACAGTACAGTACAACTGTACCTATAATATTCAATACTGTACTGTGATTCATTCCTGTTTAGTAAACATGCAAGCAAGTTCATTTGTAAAATTCAACATTTTAATAACTCAACACCATCTCAGTCAACATTAGGTCGAATTTCCAAGACCCTACTGTAGTTTATTTTACTGTTATCTAAAAGAAAATTAAATCACTGTTCAATTTGCGAATGTACTGTAATACAACTTGTCTCTAATCTGCACATGCATTTTTACATCAAATCACTGAAAACTAGAATTTGCACCACCGCCAGAGATTATGCACAAGTTTCCATGATAATTAGTTTTTTTGCCAATAGTCATCGTCATCCTAATAGTTGGTAATGATTTTCTTTTACTTAATTCATTATTAAAGTGTATACAAAAACATCACTAGTGTGTATGTGGCATTATCTAGAGATAGGTTATGAAGAGTTTGGACACTCATGGTTTCCAATTAGTATAACTATAGTAAGGCCGAGTATACTCTGCTACAAATAAATAACATATATAGGAATACAATTCATTAAGTACCTTCTTGATACAATAATGAAATAAAATAAAATCAACATGAGCACTCACCTCCCCTTCAGCAAAATCGGGAGGTTCAATGGGAGGGTATTTGAGTGGCAAGTCAAACGCCACATTTTCCATAAACCATTTGAAAGATTTGCACTTAAGTGCTTCCCTGAGCGCCTTCTGTTGAGTCAGGTCTCCAGTGTCGATTGTGCGATAGTGAGGCCTTCGTTTGTACAAATACTCCTTGTACTCATCCATCCATACTTCTGCTACTCGCCGGTAATTCTGGTATAACAAGGAAAGACTATACAGATTGGTACACACTAACTAGTACTTGTTCATCAACACTTCTGCCTCTACTTGCCAGTGGTTTTGGTATAACAAGCACAGACAATAAAGAATGGTACACATTATCTAGTATCTATTTATTTATACTACTTCTACACATCGGGAATTTCAGATATAACCAAGATAAACTTCAGTTTGTTATACACTAACTTGCGTTTATTCTTATTGTGTTTTAATTAATTGCACAGTGTCTTTAATACTTTCATTTGAGAAGGAGAAAATAAGGACACGTGTTGAGTACTTTAATATTATTTACCTTTGGAGAAATGTAAAATCACTTTAAAAGAAAAGCCACACTAAGAACAGTAAATTGGGGTTTAACTCAGAATACATAGCTTAAATATAGTTATACCCCAAATATACAGTAATTTAGTTTTAATTAGAGATGTATCACATCCATATTTCCCGAATTCTAATCTTCATTTATCTATAAATCTTGAATCTGAATCTCAGAAAACATTATCAGCACAATATGTTATTCATCCTGGTTTGGTATGATATTTATTTCCCTCAGTTATCATTTTGTTAACATTAATAATTAAGTTGCTGTATAAAATAGAAATATTAACTACATGATGACTTTTTTGTTATGATATAAATTCACATTCAGTTAAGTGGCCTTGTGTCGGTTTGATTTCTCCTATAATTATATGAGATTAAACCACTAAAAATCACAATAAGATTTCTAAAGCAAGATAATGAACTGTGCTACATCAAGGAATATTGTGGTTAAAAGTATTCTGCTTTCACATTAGAAAATCAAGAGAGCAAAAATAAGAATATCAAGGAGCTTTATTTAGGTATTAACGAATATAGAAAAAGTTATCAGGCTTAGGCCAATTTAGTGAAAGATGAGAATGGTAACCTGTTGGTAGATATGAGTGAGATTTTGAATATATGGAACAACTACTTTAGGTACATTTTGAATGTTCATGAAGGATCCTGATTGGACAAGGTTATCAAAATCAATACTGGTGAACCACTAGTTCCAAAGCCAAATATTAGTGAAATCACAGACACCATTAAGAAGTTAAAGAACTATAAATATCCAGGTTTAGATTAAAATTCCAGTAGAGTTGATAAAGGCAGGTGGTGAAAAGTTAGTAACATAAATTGCTATGTTCCATATGGAACGATGAGGTATTACCACAAGAATGGAAGGAAGGTATTATATTACCTATTTTCAAAATGGGAGATAAAGGGAGTATAGTGACTGTAGAGGTATCTCCCTACTATGCTATAAAATTGTAACCAACATAATTATTTTAATGAAATGGATGCCATATGCAGAAGAATTAATTAGGAATCATAAGTGAGGATTTCAACAAAATAAATCAACAATGAATTAAATTTTTAACATGCAGCAAATATTAAAAAGAAGCAGGAATACAAAATGACAGTTCATCAATTATACATATATTTTAAAAAGACCAACGGTTCAGTTAAACTAAATGAATTAGATGAAATTTTAGGTAAGTATGGGATACCCAAAAAAACTTGTTAAGCTAATTGAGGTATGTTTGTCTGATACGTGTGGCAGGGTATGGGTTGGATGTCACTTATCAGATTCTTTAGATATAAATAATGGGTTTGAACAAGGAGATGTACTTTATACATTACTTTTTAATCCATTCATAGAGTATGTTACTAGGGTAATGCAAGAGAGTAGATAAGGTTTGACATTACATGGTACAATTCCGCTATTAGTATATATAAATGATTTAGATTTGTTGGGCAATAGTAAGGAAAGTGTGGCAAGAAAAGCAGACATTTTACTAGAGGCTAGTAAAGGAAAAGGTTCAGAAGTGAATGCTGAAAAGATTTAAGTATGTGATCACAAAGAGATCATATATTGGGAACGATAATTCAGCGATTACTGCAAATAACATATCATTTGACAGGGTTAATGAGTTTAAATGTTTAGGAACAATTTCAACTAACAATAACGATATTGAATTGAAAATTAGGGAAATAACACAGCTGGGAAATGCAAACTAGCTGGAAACAGTAATGGATGTAAAGTGAAATGCTGATAGATAGTTGTGGATGCCCATGCCAGATTTTATAATTTTTGTTAATAATGGTTGATCGTGAAGTACCATTAAATTACAAAGCCGTAGGACGTTGGTCTTGCAGTATTAAAGAAGGAAGTGGCCAAATACTATACATTAATTAAAGAGTATGATCACACACCATCTTCATGTTGATATTCTAGAGTTTCAGGGAACAAAACTACGTCTGTTAGTGGATGAAAATATTAAATGGGTGAAGGTATGGGTAATAGGTACCACTAAGTCCTCAGATGTAATTGAAGAGAGGTATGATGTTGGTTAGTGTTGTGAGTCTCCTGCTAAAAAACCAAACAGCTCAAGTGTGAGCATAAATAATAGTTAATCAAAATAATTAATGCAAAGTTGAAAAAAAAAATAATACAGATTTATTTGTTAGCCTAAAGATATGGTTTCATATTTTATATGAATTGTAGCTAACATTTTGTCTTGTTTAAATTTTACTATGTTTTATAACGTTCTAACAAACCTAACAAAATTGTATACATTTCCAAGATATTAGGCCATAAGTAATTTTATTAAAATTGGTTTAAATATATTTTTTACAAATGGGTATTATAAATAAATTTTAAATAAGTATTAAGGTGAACAAAACATTTGGCTGTCTGCTGAAAGTATCTGAAGTGCAGTCAAATGATATCCACTGACGGCTCAACCGATTGTGCCATAATAGACCATTTATTGGATCAGTGATCAACATTTGTCCAGCTTTAGCCTGGCCACCTTTCAGGGTAAGAAGAAGCTACTTGCAGGTTTTACTTTGAATGTATTCTCATTGCTATTCTCATTTATTTTAAAGTACTTGACTGTAAATTTGAGTAAATAGTACTCACCCTCCCAACAAAATCACCCTTCCCAGGGTTGGGGAAGGGGGCAAACTTCCTGTATATGTGGCCTACCCTGGAGCAAGGGGCGTCCACCATCTGGCCTCCACACTGCCAGATCTTTATCACAACAAAATATATTCAGATTAGCAAATTAACAATATGTACACTTAAGCTGTAGTATAATAATAGAGTACTAATAGTATTAACAATAGTTACTCTACAAGAGTTGTTGTCTACTTTTATGACATTATATTCCACAAAATGCTATGTCCTTTGACAGCAAAATATTTGTTTGTTACTTTGCAAGATGAATTATATGTGTGTTTCTAACTAGGAAAGAGAAATGTGATGTGTGCTACTATTAAAAAGAAATGTTATTGGATTATGTTACCTTGTAATAAAAAATATATATGCATGTAGAGGCTACATCACTTGTAGCTCGGTTTGTGGGAATATATAAACTAGAGATGGGCCACTCGAATCTTCGAATCCACCGAATCCTGACAAGTATTCGAGATTCGAGGATTCGGGTGTTTTACTGGATTCAATGATCGAATCTTTCACCTCATAACAAAGCATAATATGTTAAATTCAAAAATTACTTAGTTAGGCCTACTTGAAAAGCACAACTTAATTCTTAATATTTATTTTGTTGGATAAAAAGAGATAAACATGAATAAAGCCTTCTTTAAAAAAATAAAAAATTGTTAGGTGTGGAAAATCTTACATGTCTAGTACCCTCCACTCCCAAACCGTATGAGAAACTTGGACTCGACCGTTTCAACACATGCTCACGTCTAAAACTTGCCCCTCACGAACAATCTTGTAAATATTTTAATAAACACATCAAAACTCTACAAAAACTGAAAATTAAAACTAGAATAATAAATAAACTCGAAATAAATTAAACAAATTACGGCTTTTTTTAAACAGAAATAAGAACATAGTACAGATGATACAAAGTTAGCCGCCATTACACACAATATAAAGTCATTCGCCATGATGTATACTCACCCGAGTGATGATTAAAATAAAGATACTGTTAATTATTACTACCTAACTGGTTTTTAATTATCTACAGCTATGCGAAGAACCCCTATTTATTGCATATGATCCTTAAGTTAGACAAGTTGTTGGGTTTCATGAAAAATAAATACTGTCAACAGTCAGAAAGCGATAAAACTGTTTATTTATCCCTATCGACCTATGTATCGTATATCGACTGTTTGTTTAGAATCGATTCAGGTAATCGGATCACTTAGTAAGCGCTCTCGAGTTTTAAGGATCAAATAACGACTTGCTTATCCATTATTTATTTTAAAATTGATTTTAACTTAGTTTTTATTATTTTTTAAAAAATATGTTATTGAAGTAATCGTGGAAATATTCAAACGTAGTCCTGCCTTATAAAATGGGAATGAACATATGTTTGTGTTTTAAATAGAATGTATTCTCAGAAATCGATATATCCCTAGAATCGAATATATTTGTTTTCTATGCAAAAATAGATAATGGATATAAAAGAAAATAATAATAAAACATACTTAAGCATTATTGAGTTCACTATTTCCAATGTATGTTTAATTGTTAAGCATGTTGTTTTAGTCTTTATTAAAATATCCGTTTGTATTTTTATTTTTGCTATCTTAATACAATAAAATATCCTTTAATGATGATTAAAGTTGATCAAAGGATATATAGGCCTAATCTGTTTATTTCACATGTTTTTTAGAAACTTAACCCATTCTAACAACACTTTTAAAAATAACTAAAATACACTCAAATTCTGATTGATTTGATTTTTAAACAATAATATGAGTCTAGAATGTTTAATTTGGCTGAATTTTAACCTGTATTTTGCAAGGGGGGTTTGGGGTTGATTAAAATTGAAAGCATGATTGAAATAAACCTTAATTCACAGTTTAGGCCTATATTGTATTGTGTAATGTAGGTCTATTTGTAAAGCATTAAAATTTATAATGATTTGCTAAGATTCGGATTCGAAATTAAAATGTAGATTCGGATTCAAGAAATAGTGGATTCGATCCATCTCTAGTATTTACCAGTAATTATATATTGTTGCCCAGGGGACACCTCCTTGCACTAATCATACAATCTTTCTATGTACTAATGATATTAGGTGATAGCGAGTGTGAGGGTGTAGAACCAGTAGAAAAACTTAACCTAACTTAAGCCTGAACAGACTCTCGTCACCGTTAGGATGATACCCCTTTCAAGAAAAATACCCATGGTACCAGCATGGAATCTGAACCAGGACCCCTAGGTTAGTAGCCACAGTACCACGGGGCTGGTTACCTTGTAAGAGATATGATTACCTTGAATGACAGCTCATACTGCTCTCCACCCCATATCTCGAGCCCCTCGTCATAGCCACCTAGCTCCCAGAAGAACTTGGTACTAATAGCAAACAATCCTCCTGCCATCACAGGGCTCCTGAAATACGCACAAATTAAAATAAATAATAAGTACAGTAGCTGATAAATTTTTAGAACAACATTAAACTTGTAAATTACAAATTTAAACACATATTACTTCTATAAGTGTTTATAAGGTAATGGTATTAGATTTGGAAGAAGGTACAGTAATGGTGGATAGAAAACATATAAAAAGGAACAAACGCAATATGGCATTTACAGTGAAATGAGGAACACAGTTAATACTTTACATTGCTGCCACTGGACAAAGTGGTAATGGCTGCCTCTTGAAGAAAATTGATCATTACCGCCCAATCCCCTGCCCTAGTTTAATTTAATTCTATCGGAACTCGTCAGGGAGAAGTGTGAAAAGCGCAACATAACTTTCTAAAAGAGGAAACT
>CABFOV010003730.1:21071-31443 GCA_902141375.1 Timema poppense | reverse complement strand
AAAAGGGAGGAAAATGAAATTTGTAAAGAATAATAGGACACTTAGATAGGAACATATAAAAGAGGAATAACATTAAGGACAACCGCAGGAAATGTACATTGGATGTGAAAATATAATAATATATAGCTCTTGTCTATTCACCTTTCCTGTACCCTCTTCCAAATATAGTACAGCTAGCATCTAGAAGTGTTAACAAATATTAGGTATTATTTCAGAAAAATTCAATAAAATGGCAATGTTATAAATTTTAATGCGTTGATTCTCAAGGGACCAGTACATCATCTCACTCTCTTTCTTCTTTATAATATGAGAATGAAAAACATAAAATATTATGGTTACTTTATTTATTACTTCAATGTCAGTTTTTTTACTCAGTAATCAAAGAGGTGTAATGAAATTATATAGAACATTTAGTATTAATTGCAGGTTAATTTCTTACTTGAAAGGCTCTGTGGGATTTTCCAAGTCTGACGGGAGCAACGGCAGTCTCTTGTAGAAAAACTCCCAGTCGAATGCTCCTCTCGCACCTTCATCTTGTGCTCGGTATTCAAAAGTTTCAAATGCTACCACATCTATGAATGGACAAACACAAGTCCGATAGTCCTCTGCTATTGGTTCTAAAAAGAAACATATTCAACAATATTAAAAAGATCATTTACCATGTTAGTAAGACCATGAAATACTAAAGCAAATAAAACAAAATATAGCTGTTTTTAACTTTAAAACAAGTGTAGTTATTGTTTAAATATATGAAACCAAGTAAGAGCTGGCAAAAGTATAAAAACAGTTCAACGTTTAACATGTTTCAAGATTTAATAGTGTAATGAAGCAATTAATGTGAGTCCTGTGGCAGATACAGTTCACAAGTTTAAATTGTCAGACCCTAAGATGAATTTTAAATAATAGTTGGAGTTTTAAGACATGATACTTTAAAAGTCACCAAAGTTTAGAGAAAATTACAAAGTATATATTTCACTCTTGCGTGGAATTAAAGTGATTATTACAGAATGTTTCTATGCAAGAAAATATTAAATGTTTACCAAAAATTAAGGATGGGTGCTTCGAGCCTTGAATCCTGATTCCTGAGCGATGATGGGCTTATCCACCAATAGGTAACAAAATAGTTCATAAACAAATTCCAATCAAAATTGTTTTTAAAAAAAGTTTAATTTTGAACAGCAAAATTCCTTCAATTAAGTACTTACATAAAAATGTATATACTAAAATAAAATATAATGTGTGGATGAGGTTTTTAAATGCAAAGAATAAGATTAGGGATGGACTCTTAAATTCTTAAGGATATTCAAGATTTGAGATTCAAATCCTTTAAAAAAAACAATTTTTCAAGTGAAATTTGTTTTATGGCTGTAACATGGTTTAAATTAGGAGGGATAGCGAGCATACTTACCTTGGTGATACTGGAGTAGAAATTATTTATATATAACATTAAAAAGCACACAAACACATTTTTAAGGACACGCTGTCTAAGAATAATAATAATATAATAATATAATGATAATAATAATATAATTATATTATTATTATTATTATTATTAATAATAATATCATTATCATCATCATCATTATTATTATTAGCAGCACTGTGTCTTATTATCAGTTCGAGTTATACGCACTTACGCTAATGTGTAATGAAAGGGTTATTGTGAGATGAAATGGAGGACCTACAGCTTAACGTGTGATCCGAACCCCGGTGGAGGCCTGGCATTCTACACATTCACAAGTTGTGATCAAAACACATCTTGTCAGAGGCAAAGGAAGGGGTTTGGCAATCATATAAATCTGTGCCGAGACCAAGGATTGAACCCCAGACCTCCAGTACAGAAGTCTGACACCTTACCCCAAACCGCCAGGTCACCCAACACTTAACTGAATGTAATTATTGGAAGCCTATTGCTATGGGAAACATACCGCCCCCTCCTCCTAGAACGCCAAGGCAGTATAAGCCCCCTTTTCAGAAAAAACCGAGTAATCACCCTAATAGTCAGGGTAAGCCTTTTCTTCTACCGGACATTTCTAAAGTTATGTGTTTTCACTGTCACCAGCTAGGGCATTATCAGCGCCAGTGTCCCTCGGGAAACTTGTGACGCGTGGTGTCAATGGAGGTCTCACTACGCAACTGGGGAAAAAGTATTGTCTCCCCCCTCCTCCCGTGGTTCATTTGTCCATAGGCCCTCATTCTACATATGCATTATTAGATACCGGCTCCTGTGGATCCTTTGTTAACTTAGAGTTGCTAAAAAAAGTTAGAGGGTATTGTTAATTATAAGGTAGAAGTTATTGAACCGAGACCTTTTGTACTAAGAAATGGTAGTTTGTTGATTGTTGACAACGTGGTCTCGTTATCTATTAAATTATGTGGGTTCTCTTGGAAGAGAAAATTGTATTGTCCCTGCTCGATTCTCTATGATGTTATCTTGGGAAATGACTTCCTATGGCAATGTAGAGCTATTTTGAATATGTCTCAGAGAGAGCTCTATTTTGAATTTTCCCCTAGAGTCAAAGTTTCTTGTGTGATATCTCGACCAGTCTATCTTTTGTTTGTATTAATAAATATGAAGATGCCGTTCAAAAGGTTATAGAAAAGTTCCCCGATGTTATTACTACTAAGCTGGAGAAATGTGATATCTTGCCCTATAATATTGTTGTTGAGGACAATATCCCTGTATGGTCTGGCCCTTATTCCTGTGCTCCCCCTAAGATGGAGATCTTTCGGCAGCTCATTGATGACCTTGAGGTCAAAGGTGTGATTCGCCCCTCCAAATCTCCATATGCCAGTCCGGCTTTCATTATCCCAAAAAAGGGAGAAGGGCATAGGTTGATTGTTGACAACCGTAAGATCAACAAAAAGATCCAATTTGACCCCTTTCCTATGCCGAGCATTGAATCTGCTTTTAAGCATTTGGGTAGGGCCAAGGTATTTAGTGTGATTGATCTTAACGCTAGTTTCTTACAATGTTCATTGACTGAGTCTTCCAAGAAGTTCACTGCCTTTGTTACGCCCTGGCAACAATATGAATTCAATTGAGTGCCCCTAGGCTGTAGTATCTGAGGTCAAGCCCTGAGTCGCGTTCTCGACCATGTTCTATCTGATCTTAAATACCAGTTTGTGTTCAACTATCTTGATGGTATTTGTGTGTACAGTGATAGTATTGAGGATCATATTGTTCATCTTGAAAGTGTGTTAAGTCACTTGCGTAAGGTTGGGTTGAATGTAAATCCAGATAAGGTTGTGTGGGCTAAACCCTCGATTCGGTATTTGGGCTACGTTATCTCTTGTGGGAATTTGCTCATTGACCCTGAGAGGATTAAACCTATCTTAGATTATCCCCCCCCCCTCTAAGAATCTATTATGAGGTTTATTGGCATGTGTGCCTATTACTCCAGATTCATACCAATGTTTTCTGATATTGCCGCCCCCCTTAACTCACTCAAAAAGAAAGGAGCTATTTTTCATTGGGGCGAAGCTCAATCCAAGGCCTTTGATATCCTCAAACAGAAGCTTATCTGAGGTTCTGAGAATGCCTGAGTTCTCGATCCCCTTTTTACTGCATGTTGATGGGTCATCAGTAGCTCTGGGCGCTGTTTTATCCCACAGGTCACCTGATGGTGTTCGGCCGGTTGCGTTCGCCAGCCGAACTCTTACCGACTCAGAACGGAGGTGTAGCACATATGAAAAGGGTGGTGTTACACATCATTGCATTACACTATGTACTCGGAAATTAATGGGAGTGTTGTAGTTGTGCAAACCTAGTAGAGGAGGTAGCCAGTTGATGTTAGCCTCAGTGTGGGAATCCAGAAATATGAGCACTTGTGCTGTGGCCCTGCGAGCACCCGCCAGACGAGCTCTGATGAGCCCTGACCTCTCGGGCAGGTGGATCACCTTCACCTTGGCCAGGTGTTGGGCGACATAGTCATCCAAAGGCTTCTTGCAGTGCTCTGCAACGACATTAAAATATACTTGTAAACAATAATAAGACTATGGAACAACTATAACAATAATCTGTTATACTACACAATAGGGAGGAGAAAAAATTATTTGTTCTTAAAAAATCATAGGAAAAATATATTCCCTTGTTTTATCCAACTTAATATCTTGAGAAACCCAAAGAAAATTTAAATAAAACGTTAAATGAAAATATCACGATAGATTATTATATAATATTATATAGTATAGTAACTATCAAAATCATAGCTTTTGATAAAGTTTTGATACGCACAACCCATCCTATTTTCATTAATTTTTTTTAACTGTAGTACAGCCTAAATAATATCAAATTGCATAATAATTCATTCTTAAGCTACTACTACATATCAGAAACGGATGTAAGAATTAGTCTTATTATTTATTTAAGTTACAATTTTATGTAATTTTAAGTTTAAAGGTATTATTGAGAGTGTCATGTCAAAAATGATGCTTTATTTTTAATATTGAGTCTCTTTTTCAATTTAAAACTTTTTTTATTTCTATAATGATAACATTTTTATTTATGTAGTTGAGTTCTAAAATTATATATTTATATTTGAATTTTAGCTTGGCTCAAATTGATATTTGGGAGTGTCATTAGAAATGAATTCAATATCAACTTGAATGAAAAACCTTAGGCTAACAAATCTTTACTTAACATTTTAAAATAAATGTTTTATATATTTTACAAGTTTACACATTTACCACCTGCCGCCTGTTACATTGTACAAGTATCAATTGCACCTTCATTTGACCAAAGACACTGAATGTCCATGAAACCAGGAAGTACTAAGATACAGTACCAATCAACTGTGTGAAAATAACCTCATTGTTGAATATTAGATGTGAAAATATCCTCACTACTTAATATTAGCTGTATCAAAATATCCTCACTACTGAATATTAGCTGTATCAAAATATCCTCACTACTGAATATTAGCTGTATCAAAATATCCTCACTACTGAATATTAGCTGTATCAAAATATCCTCACTACTGAATATTAGCTGTATAAAAATATCCTCACTACTGAATATTAGCTGTATCAAAATATCCTCACTACTTAATATTAGCTGTATAAAAATATCCTCACTACTTAATATTAGCTGTATAAAAATATCCTCACTACTTAATATTAGCTGTGTGAAAATATCCTCACTCTTGAATCCTAATCAAAGATGTCGCACTCTGGATGGTATTCATAAAACGGATATATTCGACAGACACTAACATTAAAGATTAACTTGTTTTTCATAACTACTTAATTATTGATTTTTGAAGTCTATCTATGCTTAATTTGTACAAAATGTCTGTTTAAAATTACAACCTTCTGAGCCTCAAGAAAATTAAGTTGTGTTACATTGTGTACATTTTCCCCCTATTACTGGTGCTAGAATACCAGCAGGAAAATGTTTCTACCGTGGGAAAGAGAGTAACTCAACCTAATACCCCCAGAGTCTAGAGTCACCTTCCCCTCTAAACACAATAACTTGGTATTTCCCCATTGTTTTCACCAAAAGGTTTCCACCACTCCTCTCTTAGAGCCCGTAAAACAGTTTTCAGTGAAACGATACTGACCTGGCTTTTGCTTTAAGCAGCTTGCCTGGCTTGCCCGTGTCTAACTCGGGCAACATAATCTTTATAAGCTCTAGTTTCGATTTAGTCATTTTTGTTTTGACTTTATGCTCATAAAAGTTCTCTTTTACAAAAAAATGTATATAGTATACTATTCACTAGTGACATCAGGATTGTAACTAATTATAAAAGTTATTTTTAACGAATAGATGTTTCTTGAAAATAAATAAAAATAAAAAACTTATATTTTCAGTGCAGGGAAAAATTTAAACCCCAAAAGGCAAGTGGTTAAGCTGTGGATTTAGATTACAGTCTACTTTTATTAATATTATTTTTTTGAAGAAAAAAACATGTTTTAACAAAATAAATAAAAAAACTGAGAAGTGTATGGTAGTTACATTATTTACATTTCCATACCCAATCATCTCCACAAAAAATATATTTTGAAGACATGCAGTTTTCCAAATTTTCTGCCTATAAATGAAAACAAACCTCCTCTCCTCTTCATTATAAGATTCTTAAGAATGATTTGAATATAATCATCTCTTTACATTTAAATTTGATTATTTGATTTAAAAACAACTTTTCCTCTGATCTGTGTGCACATAATTAAGTTGCCTTCTCACCAGATAAGTACCTAGATTTTCTTGTGATGAGTGGAAATATTCAGCTGAGCTAAACATTTATTTAGGTATTTCTGTGAAAGTTGTGTGTATAAAGACTAAGTTAATAATGTGAAACCCGCATTACTGGACATATGGACCAGACATAAAGTTCACCTCGTATGGGTTGTCAGTGATGGGGAAGTCAAGGTTAAAATCACGGCCTGGTATATCGAGGGTAGTTTTCCTTAAATAGTTTCCCCTCTACTTCCACATATATGGGGTTACATTTTCTCTAAATTTTGCCTTCTTCATCAAGGTTGATACACTTTAAAAAAAATTGAAATTCCTTGACTTTATCAATTTTTCCAACCAAAAAGTATTCATTAAATCAGTATTTTAAATGCAAAGTAATAAGTTTGAATATTGTTATTTTCACTGTGTTTTATTAATTTTAAACACAAGAATTATTAAATATAAATATATTAATGTTATTATGAGCATCTCATGAATTGGAGAAAGAACAAAGGATGGCTAAGTGTGCATTGAGTTGCAGTCAACATGGGAGATACGTGCAAGGAAGCACAGGTTTTTGTAACCTGTGTTAATAATGGTAGCATGAGCATTGAAGCTCAGGGCAGCACGTGTCTGTATAGAGTTGTGGTTGAAGTACAGTTTCTTGTGTGACATGCCCCTGCTTGCCACTGGTTGACTGTGTGTGTGTGTGTGTGTGCATGTGTGTGTGTCCATTCATTGTGTTAACATCATCGTGGTATTAAATATCAACAGTGGCATTTATTATTTATGTGTTTTTATAACAATAGAACTTATTGAATTTAGATAATATTTTGCTCATCATTGAACTGTTTACTGTTGAGCCTGAAACAATTTGTAAATACTGTATTTGAAAATTTTGTTGTCAAGGCCTATTCATCATGTGTAGCTCTTTTCCGTGTAATCACATTTCAAGAATGTTTTTTTTTTCATTTGCTCACAGCACACAGTAAAATTTGCAAACTTTGCATTTCTACATCAGCGTTTGATTTAGAGCTAAGGTCCATGGATTGGTAACCACATAAAGCAAACATGTCCACAAAATACAGTGAGTTATTTACAAATTCATAGCCCCTATAGACATATGTATCTTTTATAGCCTAAAGGAAACAAGTGCTATATCAATAGGCGACCTCTCTTTAAAAATGGCATTTAGCGCAGGGAAGGAACAAGTCCTAAAATACAAAATAGTTTTAATCCCCCTGAAAAATTTTAGTTTTCGACATATTTCCTTTCTACGGTTAGCAACTCCCATATGTTGCGAACTAGCCATCATACACACAACAACTGTCCTGCATCTATTTCTCTTCCAATGTGTGCACCTCCCCCTGCGCTGCGCCTCACTGCGCACCTGGAATTATATATCCTCTTCTACTCTGTATTTAAGAAAATATTACAAAAATATCTGAAAATTTATGTGACTTTTAAATTTGTACCAAACATCTCTCTGACTTTTACCTAAAATACCAAATTCAAAGCCGGGAATTTACTCAGTAGCTTTCAACATGTTCGGAGCTTATAATCTAAGTAATATTTCCTACACATGTGTTGTGCAACAAGTTCAAGAGACAGTATACACAATGTTATCAGCCTTAAGTATTAAACACTCGTTTTCATAAGTACTTAAGGCGTGAACTACTAATTAGTAAATATGTGTTATTGACAAGTAGAGCAAGAATTCCTTGGTAGTATGTGTAGTGAGGGAACTACAGCAACAAGCTAAATCCTTCGGATGTTAGATCAAGACCTCCTGAGATAGTTATATGTGCAAAATGTATTTAAATATTGATACCAACAATGAAATAGTTGACCATGTTGTTTTAATGTTACTTGCTGTTTGTGTACAAATATATTTAATCCCCAATTATTGGACCTGAGCTATACCGTAGTTATAATTTTATCAGTATTATTATTTAGTTATATCCCAACCTATCCCACATATGACCTTTCCAGAGCTGTTGGTTACCTCCAAAGGGGGTTTTTAAGCTTCAAACCTATTACCTGTTTGCTGAAGATTTCTTGTTCATTTCTCTTGAGCATTAATTTCTCATCTTGGGGATTTAGTGGTATGGCCTAATCTTACATTTAATTATGTGGAAGTATTAATAAAAATATTGAAATGGATTATGAAATTAAATATTTAGATTAATGTCAATAAAGTTTTATATAACAACTAATGTTCAGATATAGAAATGTTAATATGGAATGAATTAAGAGAGTATAGTTAAAAGGTTTAAATTTGGAATAAGTAACATTCTGTTATCTGATTAGAGCAGATATAATTAGTGGTGAGTATTTTAAATACACATTTCTTGTGTTTTAAAAGGTGGTCAGTGTGACACAATGCAATGAGTGATCGGTCAATGAGCTTCAGCTCACCCAAATGATAATCTGATCAGTCTCGTTCCATCTAGTCAGCATAAAAATGCTCTGACTTAGCTTACACATTCTAGCAAAAATCCAGACAAAACTGAATGTAAAAATTGATAGACAATTTTCATGTTCAAGGTACAATCCTTGACTCAACTAAATTTAGATAGTAAACAAAAAACTATAGCTATTGTATTGGACCTCCATAGTTAGTCTAATTAAACCTAAGAATAAATCACTACTAAACTCCGAAAATGAGGAAGCAGCCTCCTTAAGTTTCAAAAGTCTTATCAGGAATTATTATCAAGTAGTCTAGTTCACTAATACCATGATAACACTCCTAAGTCTATGTACACATTGATAAGTCAGTCAACAAACTTTACATTGCTCGAATATATTTCCTTTGCACACATACCAGCACACTAATGATTGTGATGATGGTGAAACCTAAATATTATGTACTCAGTGACATCCAAACCAAGCCATGATTACTAATCATTTTGCTAAATACACCCAGACACTAAGCCTGTAGACTAAGTTGTTCCTTATGTTTTACTTTACATCCATTAATGCTTCCAGTCTGTGGTAAATTTTAGTCAACACAAATATTATCCACTACCGGCTGGCTAGGCCTGTCATAGCTTCATATACATTATAATCTAACTTAAGACTACGACAGGCACAACATCCAGTCCCCAGCTATTAATTCATCTTTGTGAAAGGGTAAACCCACATTTCACCAATAATAAATTTTTTGGCCATTTCGGGAATCAAACTTGGGACCCTTAGCTCAGTAGGTAGATACGTTACTGACTGAGATAAGATGTCAGACTACCATAAAACACACACACAGATATATATAAAGTAAATGCAATGAAATAATAGCATATCACATCAATCTCAGTTCAATTGTTTTAGGAAGTCTTTAAAAAAATAAAAACATAATGATTTTACTATTTATTAATTATTAGTGTTATTTTAAAGGTATGAATAAAGTGACATCTGCAAATAAAAGGACTTTATGTAGGAATACATGATAGTATATCTAATAGTTTTTCTATACTTCAGATAAGGCCCTTTCTATGGAAATTGGACTGTATAGGCTTATACATAAAACAAACTACAATCATGTACAGTAAGTCCTGCTATAACGTTGCCTATTAGAACGTTGTTTGGTTACAACGTTGTTAATAATTTGTGACCATTTTTTTACATAATGCCCGCTATTGGGTACAACGTTGTTTTTCATCTGAACATGCGCCAAGTGTCAACTGCCTGGTTCTCGTTTGTGTGGGACTAGTAGGCCTATGAGTCATGCATGTCACGTCAGAGATTTCTATCCCCCCCTTCCCCATCTTTCATACAACAAGCCAATAATAATAATAATAATAATAATAATAATAAAAATGGATATTTTTACGCAAAAAAACTATAGTTTTTTTGTTTACAGTATTTTAAATTTGAAATATTTTACTTGAAACTTGATACTTTTTGCGCCAGATTTAGAGACTTTCAGCATTACTGAGTTGGCAACACTTATGATGATGCAAGCTATGAGCAGTTTTGTTCAAGCATACAAATTTTTGTTTAGCTTTCTTTGTAGTTTTTATATTTTTAGTTCACGTGGGTCTTTTGTTTATCTTTCGTGTTTTTTATATTTAATACATTTTAAGTTCGTGTGTAACTTGTGTTTATCATTCTTTATTTTTATATCTAATTTTTTTTTAGTTTGCAGGCGACGTGTGTTTACTTGTTTTGTTTTTTATTTTAGCTAAGGAGAGGGGGGG
>CABFOV010003730.1:0-19918 GCA_902141375.1 Timema poppense | reverse complement strand
CTTCTTGTTATTTACAAAGCCAATAAAAAGGCGTGGATAACTGGTGCCATGTTCTGTGAGTGGTTGAAAGTCTACGCAATACCTGCGTGGAAGAGGTACTGTGCGAAGGAATTTAGATTTCAGAATTCTCCTGCTAATTGATAATTCTCCCTCACATCCTCATGACATTCCTGACATGGATGATCATGTGAAGATTGTTTTCCTCCCTCCCAATACTACGGCTCTAATCCAACCAATGGACCAAAGTGTAATTGCCACTTTCAAGTGATACTATTTGCGACATACGTTTGAGCAACTTGTTGCAGCTACAGATGGTGAAGATAAGACCAGCATCAAGGAGTACTGGCAGAGCTACAATCTCTTTAACGCCATCAACAACATATCCATGGCTTGGCAAGAGGTTTCCCATACATGCCTCAACGTGGTGTGGCGAAATCTATGGCCTGAATGTGTCACAGATTTTAAAGGATTTGAAGAGATGCCAAGCGCAAACACAAACCTCCTCAACATTGCTCATGAAGCAGGTTTCCAGAATCTGGAAATGGAGGACATAGAAGAGGTGGTGGACGCCGAGATTGAGGAACTCACTAACGAGGAGCTACAAGAGCTGGCCCAAAATCCAAGCCCTGAATCTGACAGCAAAGAGGACAAGCTTTCATGCACATTTAGTATGAATAGCATGGCTATTGCATTTCACCGCATTCAAGAAGGACTTCAGATGTTGGCCGATGAAGACCCTGATGTAGAACGCAGCGCAAGAGTTCACAGGACTGTCATGGAGGGCCTTACATGTTACCAGGAAATTTACAAAGAAAAGAAATGTGCCGCTAAGCAACCAACTATCCGTGCATTCTTTCAACCAGTGTCCGCCATGGTGACACATGAGGGGGATAAGATTATGAGTGGTGAGCCAGTCCCATCCACGTCCCGAAATTAAATGTATTCCTGTCCTGAGCTGTTTTCGCGATATGATACTACATGTATTTGTAAGAATTGGGGCGGGGGGCTTGGAACCTAACTCTTACACTTAACATTGATTCTTATGGGAAAACATAACTTTTATAAAGTTGTGTTTCTCAGGAATAAAACACAACATTATAAGAGGATTTACTGTACACAATTTTGCAGCAAATTACAGCCTGAATAGGTGGGCAAACAGACTAAATGTCAGGTTCATTTCATCTGCTTCTCGAATGAACAAGAGGTTAGGGTTCAAATCTCAGCTAGGTAATACCGAGGGTAGTTTTCTTAAATGGTTTCCCACTCACCCTCCTTCTTCTCCATCCCATTAATGAAATTAAAATGTGAATAGCCCTATATGGGTAAAGCAGTTGAAAAATAAGTTATATTAAATAGTTGTAGGACCATATACAATGACTGGTCATTAGCAATTTTTTCTATAAGTTATGGATAAGGATTGGTAAAGAAATCTTTTTACTAAACATTTTTAGGGTTATATATTTTCCAATTTTATGTTTTTCCTCAACTCCTCCTCACTACCGCCTACCTTTAGTGCTGGCGTCGTCAACCAGAATGACCTCTTGAAGTAAATGTGTAGGTGACCTGTTGATAACACTGACGGCTGTACGTAGAAGAGTGCTCCAGTGCTCATTGTGGAAAGGGACAATGACGCTGACTGCTGGAAGGTTGCGCAAGTACTTCTTGGACTTGCAACTGAAACAGGAAACAAGACATTACACTTGATAAGAGCATTCTTACTAGTACATGGGGCCAGATTCACAGTCACACTTAGTGTGCTTATAGTGCGGCTCAGTACCAAACACAAGACAACAACTACCTAGATCAGAATGGACTGGGCCATTTTTATATGTGAAACTGGCTCATTCCATTCAAGTCTAGTTAGGGGTTGTATTGTGTTTTGTACCAAGCCGCAGTTAAGGTGCGCCAAGTCTGACTTTGAATCTCGCCCATAATATCAAACTATAAATAGTATATCATATTGTGAAAATTGAAAAATGACACCTGGACACAGGAATCGAACCCAGGACCTTTGGCTTAGTACGCCAATGCTCTTACCACTGAGCTATCCAGGATTTGTCCTGTGCCCATGGTCATTCTTCATTCATAGTTTAAGGCAGAGTCTATGATGGACGTGCGGAAGTCATCAGCTTATAAATATGTGATTATATAAGATCACAGCCATCAGACAACGCAGCCACTCGCGACTCGGTAATTGGCATATGTTATTGCAGCCATTTGACAATTATATTATAATTGTACGGGATTGCATATATTAATGAATCAAATAGCCGAAGCTATTATAAGCCGATGACTTCCGCATGTCCATCATAGACTCTGCCTTAAACTATGAGTGAAGAGTGAAGAATGACCATGGGCACGGGACTAATCCTGGATAGCTCAGTGGTAAGAGCATTGGCATACTAAGCCGAAGGTCCCGGGTTCGATTCCTGTGTCCAGGTGTCATTTTTAAATTTTAAGAATATGATATATAAATGGTGTTATCCTCACTAAAATGCAAAAAAAAAACTGTATCCAGCCTGTGGCCGGATCAGTATATTAAAATGTCTCCATCTTCCTCTATCCGTCCAAAATCCTTCCTCCTTTAATTTCTTCCAATCTTCTCCTCTATCATCTCTCTATCCCTTTAATATGATCTGGTAGGTTTGTAATTTGTATTGAATTTCTAATCAAAGTTCTTTTAGCACCACGTCTTACTACCTGTTCATGTTATATGCATATGTACTAATTATGCTAATGAGTTAGGGATAAGGAAGGTCGAATTTAGAGGAAATGTGTATTTGTGTGGAGGGGGAGTGTAAAAACTACCCTAAGTACGCCTGATTGGGATTCTTACTCTTATCTCCCAGTTATTGACAGTCTAATCTAACACAATAATGACACCTTAGACCATGCGGCCATCACCGAAACCGGCTAATCATAGGTTTTTTTTCACAAATACCATTAAATGCATATTGAGTACGCATCTTAGCCACAAAACTACAGTCCTACTCATTGCGCTTTAAGGATGTAAAGCGTTGTCTGTGGCTCTGTAACGATAGAATAAATTAAGAGAGTATTTGAGAACAAAGTGTTGAGAAACTTATTTGGAACAAAGAGGGATGAACACACATTAGAATGGAGAAATTACATAATGAAGAGCTTCATGGTTTATGTGCATCCCCAAACATATCAAGGATAATCAAGGTGTAAAATCTGATATGGGGTGGGCATGTGGTGTGTATGGGTAATGACCGGCGTGTTCACCAAATTTTAGTTGACAGACCTGAAGACACAAGACCCTTTGCTAGGCCAAGATGACAATGTGAGCATAGTGTTAAAATAGATTTGAAGGAGGTTGGGTATTAGGTGAGGGATTGGATTGTAAGCTGGTGTTCTGGTGGCCATGAACTTCCAAGTTCGTCAAGGCCGAAGAGTTAATCAGTTGGTGTATCTTAGCCCAGATCAAATCGTGTGTGTTAAGGTTGCCTTGCTATGCATGGAACTATTATCATATTGACTTTAATTCAAATGTCATAAATATATTTTTGCCAATTAATTTTGTCAACATAGTGCTTGGAGAGTACAATATGAATTTTGTTCCTGCTCATGTTTTAATAATAGTTTCAACCATTTATCCAACACAGATAGGCTATGGCAGTGCCACAAAAGAGCTTTTTTTTCCCAAATGACAATCATGGTAAGATAAGCTTAGTTATTTTTTATATTTTGCTAATTAATCAAAATTAATCAATATTAATTAATGAATAGTTTGGAGAAAGTTTAAACCAATCACAAGTGATTTTAAGACTCTCTGTAGCGTTCACTTGTTCCCCTCCCTAAACCACCTTACAGGTATTTTAATTTTGACTGACATTTGTAAGGCTGAAAGATTCCATGGATATATTCTATAGTCAGATTCAGGTGGTTGTTAGTTATCTGGGCATAAAGTATATATTTTACCATGTGCATAAACGAGAGTAATGCTTATATATTTAGTAAAATCGATCATTAATTACTATGGTAAACAAAATATTATTAAAAATGAAAAGTCAAGAATTTTTTTTTTAAATAATGAATGTAAGGTGAGGACTCTTGATTTTGGTTGGAAGAACAGTAGAAAAAACTCAAACATATTTTGTTGAGGCCGGCAATGCTAACATTTTAATATAACGACGATTCTAAGGTAAAAGGTTGCAAGAATCATTTTTAAAATTTGACAGGAGAGCAAAATTTTTGTTTTCCTCCAAGACAATTTATATATGAGTAACTGGTTATGTTTATATGAAAGATTGCATTTTATGTTATTTTTGTGGTTAAAATAACTAACATAAAATTAATATTACTATTAAATATACAGAAAAACACTCAAAATTTGAGGGTTAAAGCATTTTACTTTGGATAACTTTGTAAGCAATATGAAATTGTATACCTTATTATACTTTAATAATTATTATATAGCATTGTTTTAATCTATTATTTGTTATAAATCTACAGTATGACATACATTTTTATTTGACAAATTGAAGAGAATTACTATAGGCCTACAGCTTATAATTTGTTAGAAAACTTATAAAATGCCAATATTTAGAATACAGTTATAAAGAAGAAGGAAAAAATACCCCTTAGAAACATAGGCCTGCATACAAAATGAGGGGTAATAGAAACAAAATATTAAATTTAATCCACTTCATAATCTTCATCTGTTTCATTCAGACCATCTTGAATGTTGTTGTTCTTTGAAATAGTCCTATATTCATGATGCTAGCGTTTTGGGAGCACTCTTTTTGAACAGAAATTATTCAAATCTTATACTTTACAAATGAAATGGGTTGAAGGTTTGAATATAAAACTTCTAAATTCTTCACTTGACCATCTTTTTTTTCTCCTGAAACTTTAAATAAAAGGGCATTTATGATTCATCAAAACTACCATAAATTCCTACCACATTATTACCCTTATAAATGGTTAATCTAGATATTTCACATATTTTGATTTTTGCACCTTCTTCATGTTTGGTTTTTGTAACCAGTAAAACCGATTCCTGGTATTCTTCCCAGTTAAAAAATGAACTGTAAGAAAGGACATCAACATTGTAAAGCTTTGGTGATATTCTACTGTTAGTAATTGGTGTTGCCCATTCTGACAGAGCCCAAATTACTTTGTTCCTGTAACTTGACCCAATACATGGATGCATTGAATCCACAGGCATGTAAGTGTGTCCGGGAATGAGATAGTTCAAAGTAATTTGCTTTATACTTTCCGAATGTCTTAGAATATAATACAACATAGCCCAAACCTGCCAGTTTTTTATTTTGTCCTGAACAGGTATCACAATACAAAGTGACATTCTTCACTTTGCGTCTACTTTCAACTATGGTCAGGTGCTTGTAAACAATAATGCAAACTTCATTTGATCCCCTTTTACCACGCTCTCTCCCCATAGGTAGCAAAATCTATCTCTAGGATACACACCAAAAAGTGTCATCATTTTTTAGCATGCGTTTGGTCCTTCTCAAAAGTTTTTTTAGAAAGCTTTTTTTCGGCTAAATGCTTTTCATGGTCAGGGTCAGGAGTATCATCTTGTCTGTTTTTGAAATTTTCACATTTTAAAAAATTGTCTTTCTTCGGGCAGTGAATACCAATATTAAATTATTTATTAAATATCTCTCAGAATACATCTTCTTTCTCTGGATCCAGTTTTTATCTCTTAACAATCAGTAACAAATATTCTGTATATATTATCCAAATTTTTAAAGTGCACCGGTAAATAGTGTTTGTTTGTACTCTGGTGAGAATAGTGTGAGGGTACAGCTGGAAGGGATTTTATAAATTTATCAACAATTTCCTTTTTTTTCCTGACAAGTCTTATTTAGAGGCTCTTTCCTACCCCTCATGTCTAGCTTAAGTGTGTGTATTTCCGTTTGTTGTCAAATGAATACTAATGAATCCTTTGATTAATATCAAGTATCTTTATTAAAAATTGCTGGCAGACTTTAAATTTGTCGTCTCCTTTGGACAAATAATAACTAAACAATCAACCTATTCTACTTTCACTGTGCTTGGTATATATATATTTATTTTTTTTCATTTTCTTCCATACAAGATAATAAAAAACTTTTTTTTACCTTCAAAATCTAATTTGTAATATAATTCAAAAATTTTTTGCCTCTCTTCACTAAATTTTTTGTACAGTTGTTTTGACACTTCCCAAGGGCACATGGGTTTGGCTGTAAATTTGATGATGTCATAACTTTATTAATTTTACTTATATAAGTCTCCTCTTTTTGCTTCTGTTTCTTTGAATACATGCTTTAGAAAAGTTTGTTGTTGTTGTTATTGGTTTCCTTTTTCATCAACAATAACATCATTTTCTTCGATAACTGATAAATTTTCTACACTATTTTCATTAGATCTGGTAGCATTTTCAACAATTATGTCTGAACTATTTTAGCATTGCAGGATACATTTTCATTCTCATCATTTCCATAAACTTCTTTATAGGCTAAATTATTGAGTTCTTCTGGTTAAAAGTTTTGTGTACTATGTACATTTAATTCTAAATTTGTGTCCAAACTATGAATAGTCCCAATATTGTGTTCACTTAATGAATATTCATCTAAAAGAACTGTGCAGTTTTCGTCAACAATAATTATATTACTATCTAAGTACAGATCAATCATATTCATTTTCCTATCTATTAACTGAGTGCTTTGAGTTGAGAAAAAGAACCACATTCACTGGTCTACTGAAGTGAAAACTTTGCTCTTAACAATTATTTATATTACTTATAAAGCCATTCGCACTTTGTACATTTTTATTATTTTTCACTAAATGAAATGTTTGTTCATCACTGGAGTGAAATTTAGCTCTGTACAATTATTTATACTACTTACAGGGTCAACCGTACTTTGTGCATTTTCATCACTATTCACTGACTGCAGTGATAATTTGAGAATCCTTTTTGATCGTTGAGACATTATGAAATAAATAAAAAACACTTAAACTTTAAGACCACTCAGATCACTTAACAAAGAAATACTGTAAACTGAAATCCGAAATGTAAAACAGTGATGTTACTAAATCGTGTAACCCTCATAAAACAGCTGATCTATCAAGGAACATGGAAGTAAAGAGGTGTAAACCTCACCGGATGTGGTATACAATTAGGCCTGTATATGAAACGTGCCAAGGTAAAACGTTGTCAGCCTAAATCATTAAGCTTACTGCCTTTTACCTTCCTACATATGGGCTGGATGAGGGTTACCCAAAAAAATAAAGTGCTATATTTCTATCAATACAGGTCTGAGCGTTAGAGCACTTTACCTACATGTAACTGTAACAAAAACAATTTGAAATATCCCAAAATCTAAGACTTCAATTTTTTGAAGGTTACTATTCTGTAGGTATCAATCATATCCATACAAAGTGAGAGCGGCAGATAATATGACTTGATGTATGAATTTATTAAAATTGTTTTAGTAACTTTAGTAACTAACTTCTACTGTTCTTCCAACGAAAATCATACTACAGTGAAACCTGTTTAACTGGGGCCTGGATATGTGAGAAACCTCTGTTATTGATAATTACAATGCGGTCCCGCCACTTTTGCATTAAAATACCCCTGTGATTGGGAATTTTCAGACCTTGTTAACTGAGATTAGATTTCATAGATTTTTTCGATGTTTACCTCTATAATTGGGACTTGGTAGCTCAATAACCCGTATAAGTGAGACAATTTATCAGGTTTAGACAAGTTATGACACGCTTGTTTACAAACAGTCTAATTTCTTCCATACTTGCTTTGTTTATCAGTACTATTTAAGAATTTGTACGAGAAACGAGTGAATACCAGTGCAAAAAATGTCGAAACGAAAGTGTAATTCTCTAACATCCGCTGATAAATTAAAGTTATTATTGGAATATGATAGTGGAAAGTCGCGTGACGAACTGTGCACCGAGTTTAATTTACCAAAGTCAACTCTTTATAGAATTATTCAAAATAAGGAGAAAATACGTTCTCAGTGTATTGACGGAAAAGGAAAACTAAAACGACTACGACCAGCAGAGTATCCTGAACTTGAAAAATGTCTCTCGACATGGATGAAACAGGTACGGAATAAAAACATTCCAATAAGCGGCCCAATGATTAAGGAGAAAGCTCGAGAATTTGCGAGTAAGCTGCGTATTGATAATTTTTCTGGCAGTAATGGGTGGTTGGAGGGCTTTAAGAGAAGGAACGATATCGTTTTCAAAAATGTTTGTGGAGAGAGCAATGCTGTGGACAACAATGAATGTAATCAGTGGATTAAAAATCTTCCAGCTTTATTACATGATTTTTCACCCGATAACGTCTTCAATGCTGATGAAGCGGGCTTATTCTACAAGTGTCTTCCGGATAAAACTTTTACAATCAAAGGTCAGCCTTGCCATGGTGGTAAATTGAGCAAAGATAGAATTACTGTGCTTGTGTGTGCAAATATGTCTGGAACTGAAAAACTGCCACTTCTCTTAATTGGGAAATCAAAAAATCCAAGATGCTTCAAAGGTATCAAAACTTTGCCTGTTAGTTATCAAAACAATAAAAAGGCCTGGATGACATCTGATTTATTCGCGGATTGGTTGAAAAAAGTGAACGCCAATATGAAGGCCCAAAAAAGAAAAATTGTTTTGTTTGTTGATAACTGCACAGCTCATAATAATATGCCCGAATTAGACTACGTTAAATTATTGTATTTACCTGCCAATACTACAAGTAAATTACAGCCAATGGATCAAGGTGTTATCAACAACTTTAAAGTTTACTACAGAAAAGAAGTCGTACAATACGTTCTTAAATCTATAGAAGAGAATAAAATCCCTGAAATTAACATCCTCCAGGCAATGAGATTTGCGAGAAAAGCTTGGTTTTGTGTGAGCAATACCACCATTAGTAACTGCTTCAAAAAAGCTGGATTCAAAGTGACGGATGAACCGGAACCTGAAAGCTTACAAGAGGAGGAAGAGAACTGTGAAACACTTGCAGAATGGAACCAGATTATTGCCGCTTGTAGTAGCAATGAAAATGACCAGCAGCCCACTTTTGAGGATTTTGTGCGTATGGACGATGATGTACTAGTATCGGAAGAGCTCACTGACGACGACATTATTTCTGAGTTCTTAGAGATAGAACAAGAAGAAGAAGAGGAGGGTTGTGAAACTGTGAAGAGTCTTTAGAGAGAGTATCAAAGCGTGACGCAGAAAAAACCTTAGAAACCTTACATAAATATTTTGAGATGTCAAATATTAATAATCCTGACATATTTGATCAAATTAATACTATGGATAAACACCTTAAAGCAACTAACAATCTAATACAAACTAATATCACTGATTTTTTTAAGCCATAAATTTGTTTTTAAATAAAAATTGTGCAACATGAAATATACATTTCTTTTACATTTGTATGTACATAAGTATAAACATTTCCACCTCTTTATATGATAAATATACATTTCAACCTCTAATAGTGGGACCCTCTATAAGTAAGACAATTGTCATATTAACCTGCTTATTTGGGAAACTGGATAAATGAAAAACCTCTATAAGTGATAAAAAATGTTAGGTCCCTTGAGATCCCAGTTAAACAGGTTTCACTGTATATATTTTCCCACTTTTATTGATTGTAAGGTCCAATTTGAATGTGTACACCAGTTTCCCCATGTGGTAGAAGTAGACTCACCCAGGATGCCTTATGTCTGGTAGACTTCTGTTGAGCGCAATTTCATCACTGAGTGCAGCATTGAAACCATTCGCCTTGTACAGAGTCTGTTTGAGGGCTGTATCATCCGGAGACAAGTACGCCGGCTTGCCTTGCTCCCCCTTTCCCTTTCTCTTGCTGTCAATAAGTATAGCAGCGTAGTCGTGCCAGTCAATCTTGGAGCCAGAGCTGTTACCATCCGATACCTAGACAACAAAGAGATTCACTCAAAAACAGAAATCATTAAAACTTACTTGAATATTGTTCAAGAGAGTGGAAAGATGTTCTATGAACTGCTTACCAAGCAAAGTAACTATATTTAACTTGATTTCTATGTAATGACATTCAGCCTTTATTTTTTATTTCATTTTATCATTCCCCACCTCTTATACCCTAGACCTGAGTCCACTATCTACTTCAAGACTGGAACTAAATCCCCCTCCATTGCTGTGACGTGACAACCGCTGGATTGGCTGCACAGTGGACACTATTGCCTAGGTGAGAACTAGAACTGTGCACATGTTACATGTTTATTTAATAACATGCCTTTTCAAGGTTGCTACTATCGTCTAAATAAACACTGTTTCTAAAGGTTTACAAAAGAAATTACAATTTTCATTCATACTCCTTGGAGAGTAGTAGAGAGGAATGAAATTTAATTTTTCATAAAATGGACTATTGTAATGTCATTGGTGTTTAGAGCAGGATAAGTTGATCTTGATGGGGGAATTTCTGCAGTTCTTTTTAAATCAAATGTTTCAAGGAGAAAAAACTGGGAGAGGAGAAATATTGTATGTCTTTGATTCAGTATGCTTTTTCTAATGTCCCAAGTTCCCAAATATTCAAGTAATTCCTCAGATTTTTATGAAATTCCCTAGGTTTTTGCCACTCTCCCGGTTTTGCAGATGCTTGTGAACACTTGATTATAATTGGTGTGTACTGCATTATATAAGTAATTAGAGTAACAAAGAATGTGTGTCAACATTCAAGGTACCCAAGAACAATTCCCATCGAAATAACACTTCTTAACCACTTCAGCTAATTTGTAAATATTTACTAAAAGGGTTTGATTTTTAAACTGTAAATTATGGTCAATTTCAAAAAGAATACCTAGTTTAGGGCAATATTGCCAACTAAGTGGTAGCATGTACCATTTTTAAGTAACACAAGTTCTGTCAAAATTTGAATCGAAGTGAAATATTAGAAGTTTTAACACTTGAGATTATAGGAAACGGAAATGGGTAAGTCCAAAAGATTTAATAGTACTTGAAGAAACACAAAAAGAGTACAAAATCAAGTAGCAACTGACATTACTAGTTTAATGAACCTTTAAATATTGATATAGTAAAAATACCACTAAATAATATGTGGTATTACCCGTTTTGATGGCCGCATGGTCTAACACACTTATCTTGTGTAGGACTAGACTGACAATGACAGGGAGATCAAGGTTTGAATCTTGGTCAGGTGTAATGAGCGTGCTTTTTCCAAAATGTTTTCCCACTCTCCATCCATGCATTCCTCTAAATATAACTGTCTTAAACCCTAAAACCATTAGCATAATTAGCACATGAGTGTATAACCTAAAGAGATATTAAGATGCTGTGCTACAAAAATAGATATAAATGGTGTCAACATAGATACGAGGCTATTTAAATTGTAATATGAAATAAAAAAGTTTTGATTACTCTAGTCTCCTTTAAACAGAAATATATTTTGGCAATAAAATATTTTTAGGTAACAAACAAGAGTATATTCAAATATTTTGGATATAGGGGTACTAAAATATTCACAGAGATGTATTATATTTGTGTACATATTGTTTCAGACGCTTATCTGGGATATTTATAAAAAACAATTTTGGGACATTTCCTTTCAAAGGATTTTTATTTCGCTATCCATCCAAAAAATGAAGAGTTTTATTTTAATTCTTAAAAATTGGTACTAGAAAATTCACCCACCTCATACATTTTGTATTAAAGGCCTAATGCTAGATTATATAACAAAAAAAGTAAAAACCATTTTTGAAAAAGCAAAGAAAGCTTGAAAAGAAAGTTGACAAATTCAAGAACTGATTTTTCTATAATTTTGAATCAAGATAATCAATACCAAAACTTCAATGACGTAAAATAAATTAATACTTTAATCATGTTAACCTAATTAAGAAACACATTTAAATGTTACATACAACTACTTAAGATGTTTTCATAAATTTACTACCACCATGGAACAAGAAATAAATAAGGTATCCCTGAAGTCAAATTGAGTAAACAATATTTTAATGGTTATGGGGCTTAAACCGTATTTAAATACAAACTAATGTTCTGACTGTACCGTTGCTATGGCACAATGTAGCCATCAACCTTCGTCACCATGAAAGTGGGATGAACTTACCCCATTCTACCTGTCTGTTTGGGCTTGAAGACGGCTGCTCCAAACACATCAACACTGGTCACACCATATCGACCGGGAGTTTGACAAAATACAAGAACAGGGTTATGTGGTGCTACATTAACCCCCTTCGCTAGTGTGCCCTCCCCAAGTTCTAGACACTGTGGAGACACTTAAACTAAGGGAGGAGAGCGATTTTTCCTACCTACGCTTGTCCCCCACCATTGATCTTCCTTTTCGCGACTTAGTGGGCATGCGTCAGTGGGGGCTTCTGACTTGTGAAATATGAACGCATAGAAGATTGTTGTGTCACGTGATTCCTCCCACCAGCTTTACCCGCTAAGTTAATTTTTAATATAAGCCAGTACCCAGAAATTTACTTTACTCTTTGATGTTGGACTGGTATTAGGGACTTACTAATAATGTAAGTTGTCATTTTCAATATGTTTATTTTTATTATAAGTTTTTATTTGAAATTAGGGCTATGTTTAAAACTCTTCTAAATGGTGTAGGACTTAAGTAGGATTATGTTTCGGCACATTTATTTATTTTATTTTTACTAAATTTAATAGCCTAGAAAATTTTGATGTTTTTGGAATTGGATTTATTTTGTCTTTTTAATGGAGTCCATGATCGGACAATTGGTTAACTCCTTAAATATTATTTTTGTAAGCTCTGTGCATATGATGCACTTAAAAATAATTGTTTATACTCAGAATTAATACTTGTGGTTGAAGTAAGTCCATGCATTAACTTAACTTACTGCTTTATGTATTTTCCTTGTTTAAGTTTAGCTAAATCAGTAGTGTATAATTTAGAAATGTTATTATTTTGGAATTATTTATTCTCTCATCATGTATGCCTTTATTTAGTCTAGGATTTGCCTGCCTCACGGGAATGTAGAATAGATAAACTATGTTACTGATAAATTGTTAGAAACATACGTATAGTTAGGAGTAGAGTTCTGCTATATTTTGTTGGGACTGTTACTTTTATAGTTGTTGCCCTGAATGGCAGTTACTAACTAATCTGTATTTGATAACTATTTAGAAGGCTGAGGCCCTATTTTCTGGAATAGGTATTAACTTTAATCTCAACCTATTGTGTATTGTTCGAAGTTGATTAAATTTGCATTGTTTACATTGTTACTTTTTTTTCTGACAATAAAATGGCCTTTTGGTCCAGTGTTAACGTTCATGTCATTCTTTGAATTGGTATTATGAACTTTCCTAACTCCCGAAACTATCTAGGGTCAAATATGCAGTATTACTATTTGAGAAAGGTTATTAAATCTTGAAACTTGGGCTCGTTATTTTTTAGTAATGTCATATAAGATTTCCCTGATGATTCCTATTTCAGATCCTGTGTTTTATTGCTTTGTAAATTGGCTCGTTTCTCGAATTAACCAATTGCTTGTAGGTTCAAGTAACTGAAGAGTGTGAACAAGCGCAGTGCCAAACCGACTATTCTTATGAAGTACCCAAACCTGTTTCCGGGCTCGGGGGATACATACATATTTATACCCATTTACACTAGTGGGGTAGAAATGAGAAAGGTAGGATTTAGAGGATATGTACACACAATTGTATGGAAGGAAGGTAGGAAACCATTTAAGAAATAAAACTTGGTACATTTGGCCATGATTCAGCGAGCTAGACAATTATTCACATTTCCACCTGTAGGTGTTGCAGTAATTTGCTGTGATAAAATATTTTTCATATTTGTCAGATACCAACCAATGGAAGAGTTTGAACGTGTTCAATGTAGTAGTTAAGATAAAATCTGTTGGTCATTTTAACCCACCCTCCCCAACCTTATCTATTATTTTTAAATAACAGCTCACTGAGCTAGACAATTCTATTTCCAAATACTTTTCCCAAAATAAAAGATATTTACATGTCTCACATTTCAGTTGACAACCTAAACTATTTGCAGCATAGCCTGCCATATAAATCAAGGCCATTAAATTGTTTTCACTTCTACACTGTCACAGCCAAAAATAACAACATCCAAATTGTAGTTCACATACTACACTGTCAATATACTCCTATTTATAGTTGTTCAAATTTGAAAGAAATGACTTTATTTCAAATTCCACATATGTTGATTATTTTAATTCGATTAAAGTTATTAGTTTCAATTTTCTTTCAGATTCTAAATTTCTCCAAAAGATAGATAGTAATTACCACCATCCCTTTGTTGGTAGCCTAATGTCCAAACCTTGCTTCTAAATTATTATTATTATTATTATCATTATTATTATTAGTCAAAATTTTCCTACTAACACATACGAAAATGAGAGAATATTATCAATTGTATGAATATACTGGGCTGCATCTTTCAAATAAATTAAATATTCAGTATTTACTCAAATCTAATGTGCACCCTGTTTGGCCAAATTTTTTCTCCAAAATTAAGATGAACATTAGACTCAATGGTGCACTATATCTGAGCACAACCTCAAAAACTTTCCCTACTCTATCAAAGTGACTAAAAATAAATGATAAAAACCCTATAAAAAATAAAAAAAATATTTACAAAATGTAAATGCCTCTTTTGATTTATAAAATGAATAATCCAGTGTTTCACTATAATTTTACTCACAATTGGTTTCATGACTAAGTGATCTTGGTTCTCTGGTGGAAGGGGCATAGCCCCCCGAGCTTCATGCACCCCCATATCCCTGATGACTTCCATACGACGGACATAGCGAAATACCACTACTGTCGTGATGACTGTAAGTGCTGCCAGGAGCAAGAACTTCAACACTCCCTTGACACTGCGGCGCATTGTGGACGGGTGCTACACCATTCTCCTCCTTTGTCCTCTGAAAAAGATCAAGGCTTCAATAGAAACGACAGTTACAGCCCTTTACGTCTCACTACTCATCCAAGCTACAAGCATTTTTAATAAAATTAGCACTGTGTCTGTTCAGGTTGTATGTAATTATGCTAATGATTTAGGGATGAGGAAGGTTGAATTTAGAGGGAGTGTACATACATTTGCGTGGAGAGTGAAAAACCATTTTGTAAAAACCACCTTAATTACACCCGAACAGGATTTGAGCCTCAATCTCCCTGTCATTGATAGTCTAGTCTAACATGAGAGTGACGCCTTAGTCCAAGCAGCCACCAAAGCAGGTAGGCATACAAGTTTTTAATTACACCAATGGAGTAGGGAAGATACATAATTTAGAAGACACCTGCATTTTTTTGAAAGAAGAGTGGTTAATCATTTTGGAAAAAAAGCACCCTCAGTGCATCTGGCTGAGATTCTAAACCCAACCTCCCCGTCAGCGTAAAACCAGACTATATGAACACAACATTTAGTCTGCATGCCAAATGATGCAGGTTTCTATGTCATTGGGGCATTAGTCTCAGGCACCATTGTTTTGAAGGTGCCTTAGGGCATAGGACTAAAATGTTTATTATTAATATTCGCAAGTTCTCTGACCTTTTTTAAGTGTCTAAAATAAAGATCTCCCACTTTGCATAATCAACACGATTCAACATAATATCTATTTTTCCTACACATACCACTGTGTCATAAGGGATGAGTTCCCAATCTAAGTTTTAGACAAATTAATCGACCGTTTGTGGTGCAGTAGAGGGAATGTAATTCCAGTCGGTGGGTGAGTCTTCACTTTAATTTGAGTATAATGTATTTTATAGAATACAAGCTGAAACTGTGTCTATAGTGTGTTACAATATTATCAATATTAAATTTTGACTATAAAAAGACAATCCACCATACTCTGAGGATGCAGTAAAGAATAATAACTGTACAAAAGTGCATTGTTAATATCATGTTCAAAATAAGCTAGGTTTCACTTTAAATTACTATAATGTAAATAGGGCTAGTCTCATCTAAAAAGGGATATATTTTATTGAAAAGCCCATACCAGTAGCACGCATTTATAAAATGAGGAATAAGTTTGAGAGAAACATATATCCAACAGTGTATACCAAATTTAAAATATGCACTAATGTAGTAACATATAGCTGAAACTAGGAATTATTCGAAGTCATTAGAATGCCGCCTAACTTACAAATTACGATGACATCTTATGATGAAACAAGACTTTTTGTTCTGTACATATATAATTTAGGGCTGAATGGCTAGAGCATGGTAGAGAATTCATCTAGAATAAAACAAATTGAATAGTAGTTTAGTTACATCTTGCACTTCATGAGGATTTATGTTTAAGTCGATCCTCATATATACACATACACACACACACACACACACACACACACACACAATGTTTATGCTGATTCAGTCTCTGCGGTTTCAGTTATCCACTACATACACAAAAAATATAAGATACATAAGTTTCAAACCATGCACCAAGCGAGTATGTCCTTGACTCATAATCCTTTGTAACTGTACCCACTCTTACCTGCAGAACTTGACTTCATTCTACTTCTAGTATTTTCACTGTTCGCAGTGTTTGTTGATTTATCGCTGTGTTTGTATTCAGAAATCCCTTATTTACCTTAATAAAAGCCCTAAAGAGTAAGAGTAGTGACACTGGTAGATTTTCTAAGCTAAGAGAAACCATGATGTCCTTTCCATTAGTGAGAAGGTTAAAATTTTAATCTGCCTCGGTGGCGTAGTTGGCTAACGCGCTTGTCGTGTTGAGCTCGACTGCTGAGGACGGAGAGATCGAGGTTCGAATCTTGGTCGGGTGAACTGGGGGTGGTTTTTCCTAAATGGTTTTCCACTCTCCCTCCACGCAAATGCGGGTTCACTTCATCTAATTCAACCTTCCCAATTTCTAATCCATTAAAGTAATAAGTACTTTAAGCGTATAACCCGAATGGGTAGTAAGACGCTGCTAATTATTATTATTAAAATTTTGGATCTTAATGAAATAAGGTTATTATTTAAAAATGTTGTTCTGTATTATCCACAACCTGCTTCAGTGGCCACATGGTTTAATGCTTCCAGCTTTTAAAAGATTGAACTGCCGATTACATGGAGATTGATGTTCGATCTCGGTTGGGAGTACTAAGAGTGGTTTTCCTTAAATGGTTTTCCACTTCTTTCTCTCTCTTTCTCTTCATGTGTATGCGAGTACATATCCTCTAAATTTAACCTTCCTCATCCCTGACTCAGCTGAGTAATTAGTACATATATGTGTATAACACAAATGGTTAATAAGACACTTTGATGGTAGGTCCTGGAACATATTACCCAGAGATACAGTGGCAATACTTTATTTATATATTTAAAGAGTGTGTTTCATACTGTACTCAATGGAGAGGCATACCAAAATGGTTTTTATTGCATACAATTTTTTAATACTATATAATTTGATTGATGTGTTAGTTTAGTAAATAATAATTAACAATTTGTTTGTAGGTTGGTAAAATAACACACTAAATACATTTTGTAAGACAAAAACTCGAGGAAAAGTCAAATTTCAAAATACAAAGTCAAATTACCATGTAATATTGCTTGTGAAAATTTCTTATACTTTGCAAACAATGATAGGCTAAAGCTAGAGTCGTCAATGTTTTTAATTTCGAAAAAATTATGATGGTGATTCCAAGATGTTCTAGGGGCTTCCCTTTATGATATATTATTATGGTTAGAATTTTATTAAAATGACTATCAAAAATATGAGTTTTGCTGACTAGATACCAAAAAAATCTTCATCTAAAGAACCTTTAAACAGAATTACCATTTGTGGCTGAAGCCCTCCCAAGATCCATTTCTTTTTTAAAACTGAGCTACAATTAATATTTTAGGAGTGGCAGCTGACTGCCACCTTGTATAACAAGTCACTTAAGGAACGCGTAAATAACATAACTCGTGAGAGTCATAGAAAAGAGTTACAGCAGTTGTGCCCAACCAGATGGATTGGACGACATGATTCAGTCAAGTTATGGTTCAGTTGATTATCCCTGCTGCAGAAGCCTTAGAAGAAATCAAGACATGGGATGATGCAGACACGTCATCAACTGCTAAACTTACTAACAGTTAAGAATCAAATAGCCAAAGCTATTATATTTGTTTAGTGAGGATTTACTCGCATCTAGATATCATATTGTAGTTTAGTGCTCAGGGGAAGAATGTAGTCGAGAAGTTTTTCAGACAATAATAATGGTACTATGAATTCAGTTTGCTGAATAACAACTTTAGTAGCTTATTATGAAAATTGAAAAATTACACCTGGACACGAGAATCGAGCCCAGGACCTTTGGCTTAGAGCACCAATTTGCAGGTAAATGAAAACTGGACCTGTGATACCGTAATATTTTCTAGAAATGGTTTAAGTCCTTACTTTTTGTACATAAAGTTTTGAAGTGGGTACATTAATTGAAATTACTATTTTAGAGCAATTATGTAAACACTATTGTATCAGGAAGAAGGGAAGGGGCAGTTGATATTATCATATGCCCCCGCCCCCACCAACTGCAAATCCTGGGTGTGAAGAAGAATGTGTAAACACAGACCCGCTAACCAGTGGCGTACACAGTGACAGAGCATTGACAGACCAAGGATCAGATTTTGGTACAAATTATTTTAAATATTACCATTTGCATCCTTTGAGATAAAAAAAATCCCAGGAGGGAAACCCCCAAACCCCCTCTCTTTAAGGGGTAACGCTGATTCTCTATCTTTCTTATCCTCCTACTTCAGATCAAATTTCCAAATATTTCAGTAAATAAAATATATAATGGCGGAATTATGAAAATTATTATGTAAAAAGCCCCCCCACGCCAGCTCAAAATCCTGGGTGCGCCCCTGCGAACATAAAATTTAGTAAGCAACAATGGAAAGACTATCCTATTTGACAGCACAAGGTCTGTCTTCATAAACCTACAGGATACAATGATTACAGTCTGTCTTCAAGACTATAGTACACAGTCTGTCTTCAAAAATCTTTTTACTAAATTCCTTTTGAATAACGTATTAAATTGCCTCTACATGTGTTTCATTTTATATGTTTTAGTTAAGATGTCAAAAAAATTATTTTCCAGTAAACTGGTGTTATTGGAAACTGTCTTCTTAGCCAATAATTTAATAATTGAATTGATTAAATTTAATTTAGCACTGCATCCTACTATCCGTTCGAGTTATAATTACTTTAATGGGTTAGGAATTAGGAAGTTTGAATATAGAGGAAGTGAATCCATATTTGCCTAAAGGGAGAGTGGAAAACCATTTAGGAAAAACCAGCTCCAGTTCATCTGAGCAAGATTTGAAACTCAATCTCTCTCTGTCCTCAGCAGTCTGGCCAGGTAAAAAAAACTACTAAATAATATAAAAACGGAATTGAAAAAAAAACTGATATAAAAGCTACAGGAAAATAAATTATTAAATTAAAAGATTGGGAAAAAGATTTGTTGTATCTCATGAATAAGGAAGTAAATCCTGTATTTAGTAAAGTATTGTGCTCTATCGGCAGGTGTAAAATGAAGTAAGAATACAACAGACAAAGCAGAACCTGAACAGTGAACAACAAACCACCAAAGTGAATGTGTAAGTGCTGAAGGCAAACATAGGGCCAAAATAAGGAAAACAAAACAAATACAGTACTTGATCATTATAAAAGTGAAAAAACAAAAAATATGTCTGTCCCTGAATTACAACGACTAGTTCTTCTTCAGCAGTTCCACTGAACAAAACTCAAATAGAGAAAGGGAAGTTCAGTACTGATGGGGATTTAGGGGTTGGTTTGTTTGTTTGTGGTGTTAAGAAAATTGTACAGTAAAATATACCTATAGCCATTCCTTAATCCTCTGTAAAATAAAAAATACAAACATGTGTTTTTTAAGTTACAGAGAGAGAGAGAGAGAG
>CABFOV010003729.1:35801-48908 GCA_902141375.1 Timema poppense | reverse complement strand
GGGGGGGGGGGGGGGGGCGGCGCTATGTCAAGTCGGTGAACCGTCGAGGCCGGCTGCTGGTGACTTGCAGAATCAGACGCCCTTGGATGCTCTGGCTAAAATATCGTTTTGGTAGGAAGCTCGTCATAGAAGGCCTTATTTCATACCAGAATCCTATTGTATATTAGTATTTTGGCAGGGTAAAAGGACTTTCATAACGTAAACTGTAGCCTGTAGGAATTCCTTTCTAGAATGTATTTTATCCTGGTATGTTATTAGGATAAATTACATTCTACAAGGAACTTCCGACTAACATTATGGAAGGCCTTTCATTGCACCAAAATACTGCTACACAGTAGGATTCTGGCACGAAATAGAAGGCCTCTCAGAACGAGCGTCGTACCAAAATCAGGATATATCTAGCTAGCCCAGTGGTCTCGAACTTGCTGAAGGGCCAGATTAACAAAATCAGGGTTCTCTTGCGACGAATGTGTGAACGAGAGAAACATTAAGGTGGGGATGAATGGAACGAGAGAAAAGATAAGTATTTTTGCACTTTGTGTAACAAGTTATCTTTTATTTTTTGGCAAGATAAAAAAAAATTATCCAGTAGAAACATAGAATTTAATTTTCTTTCCATGGGAATATTTTGATGTAAAAACTGCGAAAACACTGATTTATATCATGTAGTGAATCTTTACTTTTGTTTTTGTATTGGGTCTTACAGTAGGAACAAACAGCCTCTGTGCACACGGTAAACTACATGATAAGAGCCTGACGTTTAATCCGTGAGTCCACCGATGTAGATCTTTACCAGCTATTAGATGCTATGTGTTTAAAATCATATATGCACCTTAAAAAATTATATTTTCGCAGATGTTTATGTGGGTTGACAATATTTTGAATCATGTAATTATGTAAATCAAAAGTCCCATAATCAGGTAAGTTATTTAAACAAAATATAGCACAGTTTGAAATATCTCTTAAGTATTTTTATTTATTCACAATTACATAAAAATAAAATTTAATTATTTTGTTGTGTGTGTATATGACTGCAGGCTGGATAGTAAGATAGTTTGCAGACTTGCGGGCCGGTAAAGTGTGTCTCGCGGGCCGTGAGTTTGCGAACCCTATTCTATCACATTCTATCACAGGGAGGTCGGGGTTACATTCTCAACCGGATGCACCTAGTTTTATTTCCTAAATTACATTTTAATAGTCATTTATTTAAATGCTGGAACAATTTAGCTAAATTATACCTTCCTCATCCATACGCCATTAGCGTTATCCAAGAAATACGATTATCTCAAACGCGGTGGAAAAAAATTACAAGACTAAATAAATGACTATTGAATGTGTTTCAATTACCTCTGATATAAAATTTACTCTTTTATAATTTTTGTAAATTGTGGTCAAATGGTAAGTATTTACAAATGCTGATATTGTATTACAGTGAAACTGTATTATCACATACATTTAAAAAATGAGCAGATTTGTTATCACGTGATGAGTTCTTAACCAATCACTGGCCATCAGCGTGAGCCGCTCTATATGTTCGATTCAAATGAAAGTAGTTTCAGCTTCCTTGGTTCCGCTTGGTAACGTATGCTAAGGAAAACCAACAAAAACTCAATTCGCTTACTAAGCGAGATACAAGCAGACAGCTGCGTTTACTGTTGTGAGATTATTTGAAATACCTAAATAAATGGAGCACATCTGTTTCGTTCTTGTTATCTGTCTATTTCTTTCTCTACACAACACAATCATTTGAAAACAGCCCTCTCGACATTCATACATTTTTTTAGAACGTCTTACTAACCGTTTGGTTTATACGCATATGTACTATCTATGATAATAGTTTTAGGGATAAAGAAGGTTTTATTTATTGGGAGTGTACCCACGTTTGCGTAGAGATACGCTGGAAAACCATTTTGGAAAAGCTACCCTCAATACACCTGACCGAGATTCGAACCTCTATCTCCCCGTAACCGACAGTCTTGTCCACAGCGAGAGTAGCGTGTTATAAAACAAACTTTGTACCCTCTGTCAAAATTCCTCTCAGAGGCCCTGACACCTCCATTCATTCCTACATTCATTCCAACACACACATAAAAACCGTGTTATTTGTATATATTTTACAAGCATGAATCACTAGATCCGCATAGTAATAATATTTTGTTTGAGTGGATTTTTTAATTCTACCAGCCCAGTATTGTGTCAATATCTTAAGGTGGGATGAAAGGGATCGCGAGAAAAAAAACGGTGTTTTTGCAATTTTTATGGCAAAACATTTTTTTTTTTTGCCAGAATAAATAAAGTATTGCTCCAGTACAACTTTTCTTCACATGATGACCTCAAAATTTCTTGAATATCTATCAAGGGTGTTCTGGAATTGAATGACAACTTTTTCTCTTCATTTAAAAACTTTGTTAAATAATGCTGCCATGCTTATAACAGATATTCAACAACTGTTGATATCACAAAGTGAAGAAAATTATACTTTATGTTTGTACTGGAGTAATATTTGATTTATTTTGACCAAACAGATGTTTTGCCATAAAAACTTCAAAAACACTGGTCTTTCTCGTGTGTGTTTACATCTCACCTTAATGTAAACAAAATAAGTACTATTCTTCATGTTGGTCTACTTCTATTAAATAGTCGCAACCGAGTTCTACCTGTATAGTTAGAATATAAGTTTAATTAAAAGCCATATTTCTTCCTTTACTGGCAACCTGTGGACATTAAAATATCTCTCATTAGTAATGCAACATTCTTATGCATCAAGATAGCGAAACAATAATTATTAACTTACATGTATTAATTTTGTCAATTTATTTGGCCTTCTGTATAGTACTGGTAGGATTATAACTACAGTAAAATTTTCATATCAAGGATATTTTATCTGACAGCTATAAAAGTTACTAAATCTACTTAATTGTCTTCATACGTCAAGTCATGTGATCTTCATATGTCACTTTTAACAGATAGTAGCAATACCTTTAAATAACAATAATAATATAGTTCAATAGTATCAGTGTTGACCGGTAAGAAAAGTTAGTACTTTCTGAAAGGCCCTTTCTATGAAAGTTGGGCAGTACATTTGAAATTGTTTAAGTCATGACATCCCGGAGTATCCGGTACGTAACAAACTGTGCTGCCTGCCTGATTTATGATATCGCGCACTCTGTGTTTACTTATTTAAAGCATGCGTTACTTTTCTTATCTTTTTCATATATATTCGCATTGTTTCTGAAATCACTTTTACCTGCTTGCTACAAGAAACTTTACGAGTGCCTTTCTACAGATATATCTTAGTAGAGATATCCTTTAAATTGAAAAGTGACACCTGGACACGGGAATCGAACCCAGGCCCTTTGGCTTAGTACGCCAATGCTTTAACCACTGAGCTATCCAGGAATCGTCCCGTGCTCAGGGCCATTCTTCACCCATATTTTAAGGCAGTCTCTGTGACGGACGTGTGAAAATCATCGGCTACCTGACCTATGTGTGCTCATTTAAGACCACGATCCATCAGATAACGCAGCCACCTTCTTCTCGGTAAGGCTTTATGTTGAAAATGTACAATGACAACTGTACGAACTCGCATATCATGATGGATTTAACAAAGCTATTATAGGCCTATTGGGTAATTACGGTTGTACATAAGATTTTTCACCCACGCAATTGTCGGACTGGGAAGATTATTTAAGCTTCAAATGGACGATGTATATTCACTTTTGTGGTAAGATTTAGAACTCCTGTCCATTCACGACTAGACTGGAAAAGGCTGCAAAGGGTGAGGGTAGCTATTTCTTCTTATGCAGGTGTTTTGAAATCAATGTTCATATTTTGCGAAATGCTAAAATTTATTTATTAAAGGTTTTTAATTGCAATCAGATGCATTTTAGTTTCCAATTTATCTAATCATATGTATTATTTCCGGGTTTTTGCTTACGTTTTTAAGGATTTTTTTACAAATTCGAAGTAAATGTTAAGTGTTTTTTTTTTACAATTGTATTAATTTTTGTTTTAAACTATTTTTAGTTCATCATCATTTGGGCCTCGATTAGTATTATTAACAGTGCCCAGACTTGGATGACCTAGAAATGACCTAAACATTTTTTTTAAATATTTAAAATTTACAAAAAATGATCTAAGCATTTAAACAGAAGCTTGTAAATAATTTACAAGATTAAATCAAACCCGCAATTTATAAATGGAAACAAAATAAATAAATATATGCAATGCAGTCTCCATTGGGAATGCGTATTTTACAGCCAAATACAAGCAAAAAGGACACAAAGTTCATGGCCTACTTTATTCTCTCATTTTTCCTAAATGGTTTTCCACTCTCCCTCCACGTAAATGCGGGTTCACCTCTTCTAATTCAACCTTCCCAATTCGAAATCCATTAGCATAATTAGTACTTAAAGCGTATAACCCAAACGGGTAGTAAGACGCGGAGCTAAATAATAATAATAATAATAATAAATCCTCTCATTCACTTAACTGTGCGATTAAAATAAATATGTTTTATCAAATATTTATAGTATTTAAAATATACCTATTCAACATGAATGCCTAGAATGTATTCAAAAATGCCCAAAATATATTCAAAAATGTCTAAATATGATTTAAAAATCAATTTTTTTCAAACCTATAAAAACACGTTTTCACAATCAGAGGATCGTGAAAAATGATTATGTACACATGAGCATTGTCTTTGATACAAATAAAACAAAAAAAAACATATCAAAATCTAAGACCGGATTATTAATAATTCTGTGTACAGTCTGATTTTCGTGTAAATCCTTTTATTTGAAAACTGGGAGCTCATATTGTCACAGTGGCAAGGGGAAAAAAAAAATTACAACTGTATTTTACATTTTTAGTACGCTTAACTAAAGGTTGAAGTGGTTGAAAAAATTGACTTACTAAAATTCAATATCAAGTGATTAATTATGATAGAGTGGAGTGAACTAAACTCCCCTCCAAGACTGAACGTCCCCGGTTAAATCTAATATTCTTGCCATTAGGAGTTAGTTTTCTTTAGAGGAAGGGTGAATTTGTTCCGCCTTTAGATATTTATCGCGTACTGATAAATGTGTACTTAGGTCCTTGTTCCTGACTAATCTGCAATAAGTGACATTTGTGAAGGCTAGCATACTGCCTTCTCCCTCTATTTCTCCGCTAGGAAGGGGGGAGGAGGGAGTTAGCTCAGGTATCAAGTGACACAGTGACTACAAGAGTAACCTCGTGATTTTATAAAAATGGGATAATACATAAAAACAATATTTAGTGTTCTTATGTTTTCTCTCGTTTTAAGTACACGGTAAGTTTAAATATTTGTTCTTACAATTTACGGGATCCTTAGGGGTGTCGAAGAGGTTTAAAAAATCGACCTCTTAAAATTAATTACAAATGATCAATTATGAATAATAGATTGGTGTAAAATAACCACCCTTCGCTCTCTCCCAGATCGAATGACCCCGGTGGAAGATAATAATTGTTGGCATTGTGAGGGCTTTTTTCAAAGCAAGGGTGTATTATCGTCGTTATAAATTAGTATTAAATTATCTATAGGAAGTTACTCTAGTAAATATTATATTTTTAATATGGACTAAAACGTATTTTATTATATGGGTATAATATCATAGAAAACCAAAATGTAGGCCAAGGTGACATTTTCCTGTGACAATAATGTTGAGGCTCAAATCTCATTCAGATTCATTGAGAGAGAGGGTGGGGAGGTCCTAACTCTAGACTGAATTGTAAAATAACCCTTGCATTAAAACTTACGCAACAACAATGATTTATCAATAACCAGTATATTTGGACATTATCATCTATTGTCGGTAAATTTGTTATCCCTCGCTGGGGCTTCGGAGGTAACTGGTTGATGTCACGATGACGGCGACGTTGTGTTCAGACACATGTGGGCTTTGCCGGAGTGGTGGGTATAGACCATCCCATGGAATCACCGGTGAAAAGGACAATTAGATGGGAAAGGTAGAGAGGTAGAATGAAGGAGTCCCAGAAACATGGGTGTCCCAATGGGCGGTAGAATGGAGTCCCGGCAACGTGAGTCACGGTGGGAGGTAGGATAGAGTCCCGGCAACGAGAGTCGTGGTGGGAGGGAGAATAGAGTCCCGGAAACGTGAGTCACGGTGGGAGGTAGGATAGAGTCCCGGCAACGTGAGTCGTGGTGGGAGGTAAAGGATGACGGTGGAAGGATAGGGAGTTAAGATAAAATGACTTCTTACAAAACACGGCAATTTATTAGCTCTTTCAAACGGCGTACCTGGTTTGGGTAGCCACTCTTCGACTGGCCTCTGACCGAGGAATTACCATGTTAAATACCCTCCACTGCTGCCTGGCCTTGTCCAATTAGAGAAAAGGGAGCTTCCCATTGGCACGGGAAAACGTGAACGATAGTGGCCACCAAGCGAGCCAATAGAAAGCGGAGTTCTCACAATCAATCACAATCACAATAGCATGCTCTGATGTACCCTGAAGGGGAGCACGAGAGTAAATTCCAACACGTACCGACTAATTGGTTACACTGTGTGGTTTTGCATTCTAAAAAAAACTGATTGTCGCTCTTAGTGAGGTTTCTGAAACAAAGACAAACATATTATTAATATTGGGGGGGAGAGAGTATTTTGGAAAACCGAATAAGGGTTTTTAGAGTTACGTGCGGAGACACTACTCTATGGGGGGCTGGGTGAGAACCTCCCAAACCACTGTTGACACATCTCGCTTATCTAAGTAGGGCTTTGGGACGTCGATGGCACCCTCCAGGGTCTATGAAGTAATACCCAAGCCCCTGGATAAGAGGATTGGTGGCGCCGGGAAGTCTGTCGTAGAAGGACTGCACCAGATTTCGGAAGTGTTCTTTGATGGTAGGCATACTCAGGTCACGATGCAGTCTCTCACTACGGACATACCAAGGTGCGTCCACAATGATCCACAGACAAACGCTCTGGAACGCCTGCATCCTCCTCATATACGTGTCCGTCAGGTGGCTCCAAGCAGGACACGCATAGTCGAGGATCGGCCTGAATAATTGCTTGTACAGTGTCAGACCGTTCTTTGCAGACAGGGCGCTACACCTGTTAAGTAGTAGGCCTAGGATTCCCAGTCTTTGCCTCGCCTTGTTGAGTCTCTCGTTACAGTGCTGTATCCAGGTCAGTTTGTTGTCCAACGTAAGTCCCAGGTACTTAACACTGTCCACCCATCTGATCTGTTCTCCGAACAGCCAGAGTGGAGCTGGCCTGTAGAACTTTCTTTTCCATGTGAGGAGCACTGCTGTGCTCTTCTCCACTTTAATACTTGTCCTCTAGGTAGTCAACCACCCCTCCAACTCCATCAGGTGCGTCTGGAGTCGCCTCTCCACCAGCTGCCCTCGCCACGACTCCACTACTAGAGCCGTGTCGTCCGCATACAGTGCCAACGTGGTGTCTGGGGATTTTGGAATGTCATTCACATACAGACTGAAGAGCACTGGGCCTACGAGAGAACCCTGTGGTACTCCAGCCCGGATGCTTCTGTCTTGGGAGGTGGCGTTCCCAAAAGTAGTGGAGAAGATGCGGTGTGATAAATAAGATTGTACATCCTTAACTAGGTAGAAGGGCAGGTTCAGGGAGAGGAGTTTGTGCCAAACACGGTCGAAGTCCTTTGCCACGTTGAGAAAGACAGCACCAGTCAGCCTGTTGATGTTGAAGTTCCTCGTGACCTTATTCACGAGCTGGACGAGTTGGTGAGACGTAGCGTGTCCCGCCCGAAAGCCGAAATGATCGTCCACCAAGATGCCAACTCGCGAAAATGTCGGGTCAATCTCGTCAGTATTAGTCTCTCGAACAACTTGCCCAAACAGTCAAGCAAGCTGATCGGTCGGTAAGACGAAGCTAGGGCCGGATCCTTACCCGGTTTATGAAAGCTGAGGACGTTGGTGTGCTTCCAGAGCTTGGGGAAGTGACTCAGGAACAGGACAGCGTTGAATAACTCCATGAGGAAGTTAATCGCCTCCAAGGGCAGCTTTCTGAGGTCCACGTTATTGATACCGTCACGTCCGGGGGCCTTGTTTAGTCTTAAAGTGGCTAACGCCTGCGACATATTTGTCGCCTCCGTGGGTTCAGGTTCATCCAAGGGTCTGTACGAGACCGCAACGATGACCTGAGCCACGTGCGCAATGTGCACCGGGTCTGACGGGTTGACAGTCGGTACAAATTGTGCCTCCAAGTACTCAACGAGAGCATCGGCATTCTCCCGGTCGGAGTTGGTCACCCCATTACGACCTACAATAGGCAGCCTTGGTGCAGGGACCCACATCAAGTTCCTCGTCATGCGCCACAGGGACCTGTCCTGCACGCACAGGATCTCAATCTTGTCCTCCCAGACACTGTTCCAGTATTCTTGGACCATGACCATCTCGTGAACCGCATGGACTTGGCCTTGTCTACCAGGTCCCTCAAGTTTTGCCAAACCTTCCTCAGCCGATTTTTCTCCCGGACGTGCTTGAGGATAGAATCAAGCTAAGAGTCCTGTGGTGCCCTCTTAGGACAGTGTCTCAGCGCCGAAGCTTCGAAGGACCCTTTGATGGCGGAAGTTATGATCTCCGGACCGCGGTCAATTTCTGCTGAATTTTTAGGGTAGGAGTGGGTCCCAGCCTTTCTCTCAACACATCCGTGAACCTGTCCCAGTCATTGCGATTAAGGTCGGGTTTTTTTTTTTTGGGGGGGGGGTTTCCTATGAAGGACAATGCGCGTCCCAGGTTCATGAGAACGGGGTTGTGATCCGAGTCTAGCTCAGTTAGAGACTTCAGCACTAACCGCCTTCTGATCCCTCTCGAGACAACGAAGTCTAGGACGTCCGGAAAACCACGCAGATTAAGAGGGAAGTAGGTAGGGGTGGGAGTGTTGGAAGCCACCAAGCCGTCTAGATCTACAACATTGTGGAGCAATCCGCCACGAGCGCACATAATCCTAGAGCCCCATGAAGGGTGCTTAGCGTTGAAGTCACCACCGATTAAAACATGCGTGGTACCTCGAAGCAGTACCTCCATGTCAACCCTCGTAGCCCAGTTGAATCGGTGGTAGGGAGGGAAGTAGATGGAAATGAGACGCACTGGGCTGGTCGAGGTCACCAGTTGGATAGCCGTTGCTTCCATGTATTGGAGGGGAGGAAGCGAGATGACGTGATGGTCAAGGGCCCTTCGGACCAGGACCACCATCTCACCCCTTGTCACATCCCCAACTCGGTCACTCCGATGGTAGATGAACTCTGTTAATGAGAACCTCATTGCGGAGCGCAAATGGGTTTCTCCCAACAGCATTACATCAACACGATGCTTTTCCAGGAAACTTTCAAGCTCAGCCTTCTTCCCCACGACTCCTTTGGCGTTCCAGAGTGCGACTGTGAGCTCCTTCAATACTGGCAGTCTTCTACTCGGGTGTACTGCCATGAAAAACATAGGTAGAGGATTATGTGTTCCATGACCAGGTGGCCACGGTTACTCCTCGGAGTTTCCTGGACCTTCCTCAAGAGACTCGATGAAAAGTCCCATGGATCCAGTCCCGTAATGCCCTTGAGAAGCTCAATGCAATTTTTTTTAGCTTTGTGGTATCATCCTCAGGGGTAGGTGTGGGGAGTGGGTTGGGTGTGAGTGGCAGTTGTGACAAGGGTCCTGGAGTTCTCATCAGACTTCAGACATTAGCATGCTCTGATGCACCCTGAAGGGAGCACGAGAGCAAGTTCCAACACGTACTGACCTATTGGTCACGCCATGTGGTTGGGATATTGGAGACGGGTTGTCTCGTTTCGCAAAGTTTCTGAAACAAAGAAAAACATATTATTAATATTGATGGGGGAAAACAAGAAGTATGTTGGGATCGGCGTTCTCACACAATCAATCACAATCGAAATGGCATGCTCTGATGCCCTCTGAAGAGGAGCACGAGAGCAAGTTCCAACACGTACCAACCAATTGATCACACCGTGTGGTTCGCAAATAGAAGACGGGTGGTCGCTTTCCGCGAAGTTCTAAAACAGAGAAACATATTATTAATAATAGTGGGGGAAAGAATATTTGGGGAACCGAATGAGGGTTTTTAGAGCTACGTGCGGAGACACTACTCTATGGGTGGCTGGGTGAGAGCCTCCCGAACCACTGTTATCACATCTCGCTTATCCGAGCAGGGCTTTGGGACGTCGATGGCACCCACCAGGGTCGATGACGTAGTTCCCAAGCCCCTGGATAAGAGGATTGGTGGCACCAGGTAGTCTAACGTAGAAAGACTGCGCCAGTCCCCGGAAGTGGTCCTTGATGGTAGGCATATCCAGGTCATGGTGTAGAGTCTCATTCCGGACATACCAAGGTGCGCCCACAATGATCCTCAGACACACGCTCTGGAATGCCTGCATCATCCTCATATACGTGTCCGCCAGGTGGCCCCAAGCGGGACACGCATAGTCGAGGATCGGCCTGAGAAACTGCTTGTACAGCGTCAGACCGTTCCTTGTAGACAGGGTGCTACGCCTGTTGAGCAGTGGGCCTAGGATTCCCAGCCTTTGCCTCGCCTTGTTGAGTCTCTCGTTACAGTGTTGTCTCCAGGTCAGTTTGGTGTCCAGCGTAAGTCCCAGGTACTTAACACTGTCCGCCCATCTTATCTGTTCTCCGAACAGCCGGAGTGGGGCCGGCCTCTAGTACTTTCTTTACCATGTGAGGAGCACTGCAGTGCTCTTCTCCACTTTAATACTTGTTCTCCAGGTGGTCAGCCACCCCTCCAACTCCATCAGGTGCGTCTGGAGTCGCCTCTCCACCAACTGCCCTCACCACGACTCCGCTACTAGAGCCGTGTCGTCCGCATACAGTGCCAACTCGGTGCCTGGGGATTTTGGAATATCATTCACATACAGACTGAATAGCACAGGGCCCACCATGGAACCCTGCGGCACTCCAGCCCGGATGCTTCTGACTTGGGAGGTGGCGTTCCCAAAGGTAGTGGAGAAGGTGCGGTGGGAAAGATAAGATTGAATAACCTTAACTAGGTAGAAGGGCAGATTCATAGCATAGCATAGCATACAATAGAGCAGTACAGTAGGGAACTCATCACGGACGGCTTAGAGAAGTGGTCCAGGTAGTAGAGAGGGTGGGTGGCGCAGCCTGTGCAAGTGCGGAGCAAAGATACAAGGGTTGACTGAACAGTGAGACACAACAAATTCCTTAGAAACAGTTGTCTCATATTTTCTATCTTTAATGTGATTTTTTTTAAAGTAGATAAATTATTCTTGAATATATAAAGTTGGTCAAGTAAAGCTATATATTACAAGCGTCGTTTTTCAAGAGGGTCCATAGCAGCATAGAGAAAGGATATAACAGGTTAGTAATACTTTTCTCTATGATAGCAGTAATCTATACCTTTTCTATAAGGGTACCAAATTTGACTTTTATTTTGGACTTTCAGTATGTAAACATGAATACGGTATCTTTATTTTTACGATATATATCAAGACCACAGTAGCAATGCTTGCCATTTTTAGTAAGATACATAAAAAATATTTGTGTCATGGTTTTACTATATTACATACATAATAAAAGTAATAAATTCAAAAAAGGTCCAATCATTATAATAAAATAAATACGAACATAAAAGCCACATTAAATATTAAAAGTGTTCAAACAATGACCGTATTTTTCTATGGGCCACACAAGGTCAATACCCAGAGTGTGAAAGGGTGGGAGGGGGTGAACACAATTTCTGGCCCCAGTAATCTCTACTTGCACAAAACAAGTAGGCCTGCATTAAAATAATGTGCGCAGATAAATAAGAATTAGAAAAATATATTGATCGCCAACAGAATAAAATTAGAAAAATTAACAAAAAAACATTTTTCTATAATAGCCTCGGAAAACGCATTTTTAACTAAATTCTAAAGTATGGACGTATCAGATAAAAGTATTTGAATTTACGAATAAATTGTTCATGGTTTTATACAAAAGCTTTATAATTTAAAAATTATATTATTTATATAACAAGATAAAAATTAAATTAACACACACAAACACTCTCAAAAAGACAGATTTATTTCTAATAATAAATGTTTGGTTGCTCAAAATTCGTGTGTACAATCTCATTCCAGTCTTTACAAGATCATCTGTATCAAGTTAATATGTCACACACAAAAATCTAGAGCTCACACTTAATTATTTTCAGAAACCAATTAAATTAATTATGTCAATTAAAACTTTAAATGCTTAGTATTAATTTTATTTTTTGAATTTAAAACCTTGTCAGAAATTACTATTCTTAACGATAAATGGGTTTTCTATCAATTAATCGTTCCTCTTAAAACTCACTTCAGCAAACATGTTGTTACCGATGTTAGATTATAAAATATCAATGGTCTAAGGGTCTAATCAAGTAGTGTGACCAAAATAGTATTAAAAGTGCTATATTCCCAATAAATATGGCGCAGACGCGATTTTACCTCGCCAGGGAAAATAGCTTGGATATTGTAGCTGGTAAACACAGGCTTCTTCACAACAGTCAGTAAATATAAAGAGGTGACATGCTATAACTGTTCATCAGGGAAAACAACATTTTGTTTGCAGGTGGTAAAAACTGGCTTCTTTACCAAAGTCAAGAACATAGGTGCATTAATTAATTACGATAGAAATCGCACTTTAACCAACACTAACGTAGCATAAACGAAGGTTTTTTTTAAAAAAAAAAAATCGATATCTCGACTATTTCTTATACCGGGTGGCCAAGGAGATATCTTCCTAGCCACCCACATGAAATCTTGAATTAGTGCTTTAAATTTACAGCACTAGCGATTAAAATCGAGCACTAACCAGCACTAACGTAGCACAAACGATGGGTGTTTTCAAAATCCGGATGGCTAAAAGCCGGGTGGCTAGAGTGATACATATCAATGACTCTCCTCTCTGATACTAATGAGATGCCCTCCGCTCTCAATTTCCCCATTCCAAGCTGTCACATGACAGAGAGATTATTAATTTTGCTGCCGCTTTTGGGTGAATAAGCCTCAGTAAGGAGAAGGGATTGTTGAGAGAGTGAGAATTTTGAGTATTCAGGCGCAAAGGGCTGGAGGGGGGGGGGG
>CABFOV010003729.1:0-27796 GCA_902141375.1 Timema poppense | reverse complement strand
TATTATTATTATTAGCACCGCGTCTTACTACCCGTTCGGGTTATACGCACTTACGCTAATGTGTAATGGTATGGTTATTGTGAGATGAAATGAAGGACCTACAGTTTAACGTGGAATCCGAACCACGGTGGAGGCCTGGCTTTCCTCACATTCACAAGATGTCTTGTCAGAGGTGAAGGAAGAGTTTGGTAATCAAATAAATCTTTGCCGGGGTTTTTACTGTAGAATTGGCAAAATAATTTTTCTAAGCGTATGGTAGCTTTCAAACTGTCATAAAAGGTCAAACTATGTTCAAGACAATCATAGCTATTCAGCTATTCCAAGACCCGCCTCGGTGGCGTAGTTGGCTAACGCGCTTGTCGTGTTGAGCTCGACCGCTGAGGACGGGGAGATCGAGGTTCAAATCTCGGTCGGGTGAACTGGGGGTGGTTTTTCCTAAATGGTTTTCCACTCTCCCTCCACGCAAATGCGGGTTCACTTCCTCTATTTCAACATCCCCAATTCCTAATCCATTAGAGTAATTAGTACTTAAAGCGTATAACCCGAACGGTTAGTAAGACGCGGTGCTAAATATTATTATTATTATTATTATTATTATTAGCTATTCCGAGTGGGGTTTAATAATGTATATATTTACATCCATTACTGTTTACAGCCTGTGGCCTGGGTCAGTATTTTTATTCAAACCATATATTTCCCACTACCGGCTGGCTAGGCCTGTTGTGACTTCGTATACCTTATAATATTATCTTAAGACTAGGACAGGCATAACATTCAGTCCCCGGCTATTAATTCATCACTGTGAAGGGTAAACCCACTTTTCACCACTGATACTTTTTTCAGGCATGCCGTATATTGGACCCGGGACACTTATATTCCATTCACGGTAGGAATTACTCTCTGAAAGGTGTTTTTTCCTACCAATATCCTACTATATAGTAGATTTATGGTAGGGAAAAAGGCCTTTCAGAAGTCAATTCCTACGGTGACAGACACGTTACCAACTGAGCTAAAGTGTCGGACTATAATGTATATATGCTATTGTATTTCTTATAATAGGGATATTGGGTGATCACCTTATAAAAAGACTAATTACATCAGCACAATAGTCAAAAATTAACTTAATTCTAGAACATACATAGCAAGCACTCAGTCCACTAGTCGTTGATTCATAACTCTTAAAGTGTATGCCACAATTTAATCCAGTATACGTTTTCAGACCATGTCGGTAAGGTAATAGAACCCGGAATTTTTATTTCATAAGACAGACGAACTACCTACTCATTTAAGTGTCCGGATGTGTAATAACTCATTTGTGAGACTAGCTGCAAATATACTTCTCGTTTTCGCTGCAAATAACGTGTTATGTAAACCTTTTCTTTAGCAACATTACACGACTGGATTAGGCAAATGTTGGAGCATTTACTTTTAAAAAATTGCTCCTTTGATCCTGTTCTCTTAGGCTATATTAATTTAAAGCTATGATTGCCAGTACAGCGGCACTGCCCACAATGTGTTGTCCGCTCGGTGCAATTTGAAATAACACAAGCTTTTTCAGCTTTGTACGACTACATCTGCTTGGGAGACCCAATCAAATATCAAAATAAGCCGACTCGATCAGCACGCATGCGCCTACAAAGTCGAATACAAGTAGAGAGCTGCGCCGTTTGTTGCTGTGAGGAGGTTGGAAATAGCTCGTTGAATGTTAAGCGTGTGTATCCAGGACTAAACCTCCTTCATTGCGTGGACGTCCACTAGAACCGGAGGAGCTTCGCACGGGAAATTCCTAAATTAAATTAGAACAAAATTCACTAACGCATGAAAGGTTAGGTTAAGCTAGGTTGTGTAGGAACAATTTATTAGGTTTAAATATGTATAAACTGTGGAAGGTTTGAAAGTTAGGTTTGTACTAGGCTATTTCATTCGGACTACTTATCTCTTCATTAAGATGTTGGGGAGGAATTTTACAAAAAAAAAACACCCTCCGAGGAGGAACTCGATCACCCCAAGGGGAATAACTTGACCACCCACTGCCCCAAGGGGAATAACTTGACCACCCACTGCCCCCAATTGGAGTAACTCAACCCTCCAACCCTTAGTGAAGAAACTTGATACCCCCAAGGGGAATAACTTGACCACCCACTGCCCCAAGGGGAATAACTTGACCACCCACTGCCCCCAATTGGAGTAACTCAACCCTCCAACCCTTAGTGAAGAAACTTGATACCCCCAAGGGGAATAACTTGACCACCCACTGCCCCAAGGGGAATAACTTGACCACCCACTGCCCCCAATTGGAGTAACTCAACCCTCCAACCCTTAGTGAAGAAACTTGATACCCCCAAGGGGAATAACTTGACCACCCACTGCCCCAAGGGGAATAACTTGACCACCCACTGCCCCCAATTGGAGTAACTCAACCCTCCAACCCTTAGTGAAGAAACTTGATACCCCCAAGGGGAATAACTTGACCACCCACTGCCCCAAGGGGAATAACTTGACCACCCACTGCCCCCAATTGGAGTAACTCAACCCTCCAACCCTTAGTGAAGAAACTTGATACCCCCAAGGGGAATAACTTGACCACCCACTGCCCCAAGGGGAATAACTTGACCACCCACTGCCCCCAATTGGAGTAACTCAACCCTCCAACCCTTAGTGAAGAAACTTGATACCCCCAAGGGGAATAACTTGACCACCCACTGCCCCAAGGGGAATAACTTGACCACCCACTGCCCCCAATTGGAGTAACTCAACCCTCCAACCCTTAGTGAAGAAACTTGATACCCCCAAGGGGAATAACTTGACCACCCACTGCCCCAAGGGGAATAACTTGACCACCCACTGCCCCCAATTGGAGTAACTCAACCCTCCAACCCTTAGTGAAGAAACTTGATACCCCCAAGGGGAATAACTTGACCACCCACTGCCCCAAGGGGAATAGCTTGACCACCCACTACCCCCAATTGGAGTAACTCAACCCTCCAACCCCCAGTGGAGGAACTTGATCACCCCAAGGGGAATAACTTGACCACCCACTGCCCCCAATTGGAGTAACTCAACCCTCCAACCCCCAGTGTAGGGACTAATAAAATGAAGGGAACCTTTTTGTACCGGGGACTAAACCAGTGAAGGGGCCTTTTTTTGTACCGGGGACTAAACCAGATACCGTGTAGGAACTCTACCGCGCCCCTTATTTCTGTGGCGAATGGTCACCTCAGCATTGTACCCCCCCTCCCGTGCTTGTGAATGCATGACGTGTGTGTGCATTTCCTTGTCGGCGTGTGTTGGTTCATAGCAGCGTCTTGCTGTGAATAATTGACCGCTTATCTCCTCTAATTCCACTCATTGTCACATGTCACACAATGTCGGGTGCTGGAAGATAGCATCTCACTAGCCACGGACCATCTGGATGCTGGGACCTTGCCAGTGTGACGTCACCACACTTTACTGCCCGTAAATCACAACAGTGCTGCCTGCCTGCCTGCCTGCCTTCAATTATACGCGCGTTACATTTTGAGGACAATGTGAGGTCCTATTTTATGGAAAAATGGTTCATAGGCAACACGTCCTGGCTCTCTCTACCCAGACGTGTCGCGTTTGATGACAGGGTCCTCATTGAAAATTGAAAATACTGAATGAACCGTATTTTAAAATATTCTTCACCTCTGTCATAAAAAAAAATATAGAATTCATAATTATTACTGATACAAAAAGAAAATTAAGGTTTATAAAATTACAGTACCTACTGTACCCACCCTCTATTGTTACCCAAAAATATGGAACTTTTTATTTTTGGTATTAGTTATTAAAATGTTGTGGTGACTTCATTTTCACGATTGATGACCAATGTGTGTCCGTAAGACATGCTCTCTGGGACAGGCTATTTGTTTCCTCTCATATGTGAAAACAACTGTTCACACATGTATGTGCTGCCAAACATTCACAGTCTTAACCTCTTTTTCATCGATCTCTGGCGAGTAAATAGTAAACATTGGGTATGACAACCTCACTTGTTAAATTTCCTTATATAAGGGCTTATTTTAATATCTTAATCATAAATGGCGTATTTCTCTAACGTTTACAAAAAGAAGAATCGGTCCACAGCGTGTGTGTTGGTTGATCAAGGTCCACGGGCCGCACAGAATCATGGTTCGAACCAGGTGTGGATTCAGAGGGTAGGGGGGTCATAGGGTCAGTTGACCCCCTCTGTGAAAGCTATAAAATTAGTAAAAAAAACAAAATGAAAATTCAAATTTTAGAAAGAATATACAACACAGATAAATTATACAATTTTTTTTTAATCTTTTTACGTGCAGACGCCTCTTAAGCCGGGTTCACACCTGCGTTATTTGTCCACGGTTATTCAATGTTCTATACGACTCACGCAAGTGTGGAAGAAATATTTGTTTTCTTGTACTAATATTTGCCGTGCATAGCGAGTAACGAACATTGTTCCGCATAGAGACGGTAGACTACCACACATCAAGAAGACTAATAATCCACGAATACCGAATATAGAGTATGTGTGGACAGCAGGAGCGGCGGAGCTGTGGGGGACCCCGCTCCCCTGGAAATAATTTGCCCCTCTCTGGAATAAATTCCCACCCCCTTAGATATATTTCAAATCCTCTGATATTATCCAATCTGAAGCTGAAAGATGGCTTTAAATCAAACTCCAAATGACTTCTAAATACATTCTATTGTCAAAATTTGCCGGAAACCGCTTCAAATAACTACTAGACTAAAGGCATATAACTGGCAGAAAAAGTCAGGGGAGCAAAGCTCTAAATAACTTACAAGGTCATTCAAATTTCAAAAATGTCAACGGGAGGACAACTCCAAATAGCTTCTAGATACAGGTCATTTTGAAGAATTGTCAGGTGAAGACCACCCCAAATAGCCTAGTTTCTGAAATAATTATATTTCCAAAATTTTCGCTTCAAAGACTATCTTCTAGAGGTATCTAATTATCGTAAAAAATTAAGGTGAGGATCACTCTAAAGAGCTTTTTATTCATATTTCAAAAATGTCTACACTTTAAATGGCTTATAAAAGAATATAATTTAAAAAAACATCGAGGTGAAGACTATTCATAACTTCTATATTGAACCATTATTCAAAAAAATGCTAAAGGTGGGCCACACCAAACAGTTTATAAAAACTCTCTGATTTAAAAATAATAATTGGAGAGCATGCAAACGGTTTAAAACATACATAAGATCAAATATGAAAGATTATTATTATTAGCACCGCGTCTTACTCTACCCATTCGGGTTATACGCACAAATATGAAAGAGAAACTATTAAATGGCTTTGATCAGAAATGTAACATTGTAAATAACTATGTTATTTATAGCTATGACTCCTCTATGGAAATGATCTGGATCCGCCCCTGGCTCGAACATATCTGTTTTGCACTAACTGGGTCCGAGATCCAAAATTCGCTAATAGTCTAGCGCTTAAGTGTGCTTTAAAAACTTTTGATTACCTCAAATTAGTGTCACGTATTTTATAAGCATAAATATAATGCTTATAAGTATATAAACTCTGTTCACGATCTCCTTATTGTGGAAATATATATTTTATTGTTGTTGTGTTTGTCATTTTTTGTCATTTTAGAATTTGAGTCGTATTTTCTTGGTTTGCGTCATGATTGAGTCAAGGCATTTTTGAATCATTTTAAGAAATGTCTGTGTCATTTCAAGGCATTTATGTTGAATAAGTATATTCTTTAAAGACTAGGTATCGACATTTTATAAATGAACACTTTTTACTTTCTCGCTATCTTACAGAGAAAATATTGTGATCGTAAAAAAAAAATCGAACTCGAGATTTTGATCAATCTCGACGTTTCATGACCCCCCGAACCCCAAAAAGTTGTCTTTGCAATGTCGTCTGTTTGTGTGTGGGCTTAAACTTAATCTTTAGGGTACTTTATAGAAGCTGACATTTCCGTATCTCCGCAACTATTTAAGATACTAAATAAATTATCATTGCAAAATTGTAGTACTATTAAGAATAAAAATAAATTATATGAAACATATTTTTATAAAAACAACAGTTTCTGAGATATATATGCAAATATATTAATACAATTTTGTGAGCTTTAGTTGTAAAGAGATACTACTTAAGTCTTAACGCAATAATTCTCCAATGACATAGAGTAAGTAAATATAAGTAAGTCTCTCAAGAGGTTTATGTTATTTTTCCTTAAACCTCTTAGGAGAAATGTTTGTACAACAATGGTCTATCTACATTTAGACTCAATAGTCAATATTTACATTTTTTTACTGGCCGAAATTTGTAAATGAGAAATTTAGTAGCAATGCAATGACATGAAGATGTACAACACCTAATAAAATGTCGAAAATTTCAACCGGAAGTTGAAATTTTAATACAAAGTGTTGACCTTTGTGGACCCAATATTGATCTTTTTTTATTGTTCCAAACATACAAATGAGAAAATTAATTCTGTAAACATAAAATTATAAAATTTAAAACCGGGACTCAAAAAATGTTTTACGTAAGTATAGTACTATTTGTGCTTGGGTTTGCTAGTGTATATTATTTCGTTTCACATATATTACGAGCTTTGAGTAAATATCTCAATTTTTAAACAATAGAGCGAGAAAGTCCGTGTGGAGTTCCGTACCATTTATTTAATCACTCAGTTGTCTGAATGAGAAGATAATGTAAGCCATGAACTTTGACTCCTCTTCGCCTATTAGCCTACTTCTGAAGTGAATATTTGTAAATAAATATTATATCTACCAGAGTACAAGAGTTTATTTGTTAAAGTCTTTTAATTTAATTTTACATTTGTAAAGTTATTCATGTGCATTTATTACAATTTTTTGTTCATATTTTTAAGTAATTTTTGAAAATTTGAAGTCATTTTATAGGTCATTTTCTGACCATTTATAGGCAATAAAAATCCAGTCTTTGATGATAATATTACTCGTGAGGTGCTACGTGGAGTAGAAATATTAACAAAACCTGTGATGGCCCGTAAATCTGCCCCGGCCAAATATTGACTATCGTTGTTGAACCAACAAGCCCGCCTTGTTCAACTATCGTCTCCTCAACCAACAACGGCTCAACTCCGGATCAAGTTTGGATGGAGCAAATAACGGCGCGTGCCATCGTACACGAACAAATTTTTATAAATTAAAAATGTCCGCAAGAAAACTTTTTTAAATAGTTTCTATCCAAGGTTTTTTTTTTTCATAAAAATAATAATAAATCAACTCCCAGAAGCTTTCTGAATAACCTCCAAGGAAAATGGGACTAAATAACTTATTATTATTAGCACCTCGTCTTACTACCCGTTCGGGTTATACGCACTTACACTAATGTGTAATGGTAAGGTGATTTGTGAGATGAAATGAAGGACCTACAGCTTAACGTTGGAATCCGAACCACGGTGGAGGCCTGGCATTCCCCACATTCACAGGATGTCTTGTCAGAGGTGAAGGAAGGGTTTGGTAATTATATAAATCTGTGCCGGGCTAAATAACTTAACTTTCCTTAACTTTGAATGCAAACCTATATCTTTATAAGAACATTATTTTCAATCAAAATAGTATTATAGTCTAGATTGTTGTGTGCCCCTCGTCTTACGACATATCCGGACTATCCGCTAGTTTACACTAACGAGATTGTTAAGGTACACTTTCAAGGTAGTGTATCCGCATTTTCCTAGAAATAGGGTCGGAAAACCACTTTGGAAAAACTACCGTCAGTTCATTCGGATGGGATTCGAACCTTGAACTGAACGTCACCTGCAATCCAGTATATTTAGAGTCAAACGTCTCAAACCACGTAGTCATTGGTGCGAATGCAACACCATATTATTTAAATTGAAATCTTGTATTTATGTCGCAATCAGCCAAAATAATAATTCTAAGCTTTACAATATTTTATTATTTTCTCACAAAACTATATAAGTTTGTACAGTTCTTATTTGTGTTCGTTTAAGGTTTGTAGTTAAACGTCAAAGTTTTAACTATAAATGACTTTATATAATTTTGAATATCTACACTAATAATATTATAAAGAGGAAAGATTTGATTTTTTGTTGTTTTTTTGTTTGTAATGGATGAACTCAAAAACTACTAGACCGATTTTAAAAATTATTTCACCAATATAAAGCTACATTATCAGCGAGTAATATAGTCTATATTTTATTTTGAAAATAATGCGGGGGAAGGGGGAAAGGTATAGTAAAATTATAAAGCTATGTATATAAATTTGAAAAAAATAAATACACTAAGTAATTATTGAGCAAGCACTTTATTAAAATAAGTTAGTAATAACATAGGCCCTATGTTATTACTATGTCAAACTTTACCTAGGACAGCATCCCAACACCAAACAAGCAACCTTGAAAACAAGTGGACAAATTCAAACTAAAATATCCAATGAGCTGCATCGGTGGGCATGCGGTATAAAACGTCAATCTTGTATAAACAGGTTTGCTTGTTACGGCGTGGTTGAGGTTTGAATCACAGATTTACTGTATGTACAGATGTTTTTCCTAAATGACTTACATTTGTTTTATACGCAAATTCGGGTACATTTACTTTAAATTCTCCCTTACTCAGCTCTACTATTAGTGTTAATATGCGGATTGACCAGACGTGATGCACAGAAAGTAAATAAAGGTAATATTATAGTCCCTTGTGGGGTCAAACCGGGGTAATCTAGAACTGTAGTCGAACTTTTAAACTTTGCTCCAAGGAAGAGTGGAAATTTTAGTTCGTGTTTCATTGAAAAATTACTTTAAAAAGTCAATACGGTCAATTCTACATATCCGGTTCTTCGTCGACTTTCCTATGTTTGACACTGTGTTGGTAAATTCTGCCCCGTTCGAGTGTTTTAATGTTGATTTCATGCCACCATTATAAGAGTGCTAAGTAAATTCTTTCCCATTATTATAAGTGTGTCGTGTAAATTCCGTTCCATCATTATAAGGTTGCGATGTAAATCTCGTCCCATCATTATAAGAGTGCTATGTAAATTCCATTCCATCTTTATAAATATGATATGTAAATTCCGTTCCATCATTATAAGGGTTTTATGTAAATACCATCCCCCCCTTATTCTCACTAAATTAAATAATGGATATAATAAATTATAGCAAGTGAAATATAATAATGAAAACAATGTTACATTTTAAACCTTTATTTCAACTTGACAACATTTCACGATTCTAGTATGGAGGTCAAAACTTAAAATATAATCATTTCAAAAACGTAATGCAGAAACAATGTGTTTTTTTTGTCTTGACACAATTCAATGTCCCCTTAAAACTTTTTAATAATCACCGAGCAATTTACACAGGTAAAAATTTACACTTATTTGACAAAATCAAACAACGATATATCGCTACAAATTATACTCAGTCATTTTGTCAGCCATGAATTTCTATTTTTACATGGTTGCCTTTGATTTATTTGAAGGTTTGCTTTATAGATAAAAGGACGTTTCACTTGGTACGTCTTTCAACACTTTCACATGTTTAGATATAATATAGGTATAGGTAGGTATAGGTACAGTAGCCCTATGGCTTCTTTGGTGCTGACTGACAGCTCACAGTCTGACTTCTGACAGTCAACATTTAGGTATATACCTAAATTTTGACCGTCAGAAGTGACAGCTGTTAAACACATGTTTTTGCAAATCATATGGTTCGGTGTAGGGATACATAATTTGGTCTGGTAACTTTTCAAAGCTGTAAGTCAGCACCAAAGAAGTCATGGGGCTAGTTTATGTACGTGCAAGCTTATTCAGTTCTAAGTGAAACATTTCACAAGAACTCATTGTTGTGTGGTTTGTGGTTGATGAAAACAAAGTCCAGATGTCTGGAGACAACATCTCATCTGCATATTGGGAAAATAGGAACATTTTCTTTACCAACGAAGTTATTACACGTACTAAAAACTATGGAGTTACTTTAAAATATGATTGAACGTTTTTAAAAATAAATTTAATATGGGATAAAATTTATATCACCTTTGTTAAATACGGGGATGAATTTACAGGACGGAATTTACGTAAACCTGTTTGACACAGCACAAGGCATTAGTGTATTATATCTGATCTGATTCTGTGGTTTAGACATGGCATAAGGAATTAGTGTATTATATATGATTTGATTCTGTAGTTTAGACATGGCATAAGGCACTAGTTTATCATGTCTGACTTGATTCTGTAGTGTAGACATGGCACAAGGCATTAGTGTATTAGATCTTACATGATTATGTAGTGTAGACACGCTACAAGGTATACCTTGATTTTCTTATGAATGGACATTTGCCACACCTTTTAGAAGAAAAAAAAGTGATCAACCTTGATCACATTAGTAAAATGTACCCGTCTCAGTGGCGTAGTTGGCTAACGCGCTAGTCGTGTTGAGCTCGACTGCTAAGGATGGGAAGATCGAGGTTCGAATCTCGGTCGGGTGAACTAGGGCTGCTTTTTCCTAAATGGCTTTCCACTCTCCCTCCACACAAATGCGGGTTCACTTCCTCTAATTCCCCCTTCCCAATTCCTTCTCCATTAGCGTAATTAGTACTTAAAGCGTATAGCCCGAACGGGTAGTAAGACGCGGTGCTAAATATTATTGTTATTACTAATTGGTCAGTGTAAATTTATTGTTTTTAATAATATATGTCTCGTTTCTTTCTTTCACAGACAATATTTATGTGCTCGTAGCCTCGGTTCATGAACCCCTGGTTGGGTCAGCGTTTATTATAGGTCATTTTTTGGTCATTTTTGTAATCTTGGTTTTTCCTTTTAGCACCACGTCCTACCACCCATTCAGGCTATGCTTTTATGTACTAGTTACGCTAATGAGTTAGGAATGAGGAGTGTTTTATTTAAAGGAAGTGTACCCGAATTTGCGTGGGGAGGATGGGAATAATTTAAGAAAAAACCACCCTCAGTACACCCGACCTGGATCGAACCACGATCTCCCCATCATGGGTAGTCTAATCTATTGTGATAGTAGCACTTTAGACCATGTGGCCATTGAAGCTGGTGATTTTTAGTTCAAATTATCTAAGGTTGCGTCATCTTTAGGTCGTGTTTAAGCATTGTTGGGGCATTTTTGAATAGGTTTTGGACATTTATATTGAATGATTATATTTTTTAAATTAATATTGATATTTTATAAATGCATAAATACTCAGACATCATTTTTTAACCACACGGTTGTCTGAATGAGAAGATCATGAAGGCCATGAACTTATATCCTTTTTACTTGTATTGATTGTAAAATACACATTCCTGATGAGACTGCAACTAGACTGGAGAGGGTTGCGTTGTAAGGGGGTAGCTTTTACTCATGGAGCACATATCTGTAAAGCAATGTTATAAATGAGAGTTTTTTTTCCCATTGTATATGTATTTTTTTAATGTTTCCATTTGCAAAGTGCGTGTTTTATTTATTCGTGCAAAGATTTATCTGATTACCAAACCCTTCCTTCACCTCTGACAAGACATCTTGTGAATGTGGGGAATGCCAGGCCTCCACCGTGGTTCGGATTCCACGTTAAACTGTAGGTCCTCCATTTCATCTCACAATCACCCTACCATTACACATTAGCGTAAGTGCGTATAACCCGAACGGGTAGTAAGACGCGGTAATAATAATAATAATAATAATATTTATTCGTGTGCATTAAGAGCTATTGTTTAAAGTTTTAGTTACGTTTGTAAATTAGAAGTAATTTTTTATAGTTTGTATATATATATATATTTTTTTAATGTAATTTTTTGGTAAATTTGAGGTAGTCAGAGTTGCGGCCCTGCTGATAGGAGAATGTGAGGCTATTGACAGCTCTGGGTATCGTACGGACACAGAGGAAGTAGCTTATTAGCACCCAGACGAGGCTCCTCAACACGCATCACGTGTCACGCCCGAGGAGCAACTCTTGGTTCTCATTATACGCCTTTTTTTGTTTAGTTTTTGCACCACGTACAGATCATAGACATTATACATATACTTTCTAGACTGGCTAAGTATATCAGCACAAGACTTACAAGCTAACTTAGGTGTAGAACAGACACAACACCCTGCACCACATTTCACTAATGACCATGCCGGGAATTGAACCCAGGAACCCTACCTCAGTAGGCAGTCTCGCTACTGACTGAGCTAACGGGGTAGTGCATAGTGTATCATTTAGAAATAACCCGCTCCGGTGACCGAATGGTCCAAGGCGTCATTCTCGCAATACACTGGAATGCCGATGACGGGGAGGTCGGGGCTCTAATCTTGGTTGGGTGTACTGAGGAATGTTTTTTCCTGAATGGTTTACCATTCTCCCTTCTAGCAAATGCGTTGACACTTCATTTAAATTCAACTTTACTCATCCCTAACACATTTAAGTGATTAGTACAAATGCGTACGACCTGAATGGGTTGTAAGCCACGGTGACAAAAAATAGAGGAAGAGTACCCGCATCTGCTTGAAAGTAAAGTGGTAATCCATTTTTTTAAACCCTCTCAGTACACAAAGTTGAGAGTTGAGCTTTGGTCTCGCTGTCACTCTGTACCACACAATACGAGACTAGTGCCTTTGTCCGCGTGCCACACACACCAAATAGCTCCACTTGCGTTAACATATATTGCCTAAAGTCGGCCTCGGTGGTCTCGGGGGAAATTCCCACCTCATGACCCGGCATCGTGGGTTCAAACCCAGCCGTGGTTGACGGCTTTATCTGGAGCGTTAAAAATCCGTAGCACAACTTCCTTCGGAGGGAAAGTAAAGCCGTTGGTCCCATTTCGATTGTGGTATCTAAAATAAACCTGGAAGGTATAAGAAAATACCTTTACTGGCAAAATTGGTAGACACCCGCTTCGGTGGCTGCGTGGTCCAGCGCGCTACTCTCGTGTTAGACTAGACTGCTGAAGACGGGGAGGTTTGATCCCTGTTCGGGTACACTAAGGGTGGTTTTTATTAAATGGTTTTCCACTCTCCCTCTACGCTATTGTGGGCGCATTTATTCTCAATTAAGACTTCTTAAACCCTACCCCATTAACGTAACTAGTACACAGGCGTACAGCCCGAATGGGTAGTAAGACGCGGTGCTTAAAAAATAAAATTGCTAGGTCCTTTCGCTCTCGCTAATAGAAAATCTGGTGTGCTGGTATAATCAGTCGGTTCAGAAAGAGCACATTAAATGAAAAACAGCAACTCACTTGCTGCAGTTGTGTTGCGTAACATCCTGTATGTTTCTAGGTGTCCCAGTAGCCATATAATTAGCAGAACACTAGTTTGGAATGTACACACGCAGGTAATCTCATTGGAGGTGGTAAATAAGGAGAATGTTATGTCTCTTAATGAAATGTACAATTATAACCGGAGTTTTATAGAGGTGGGGTGACGCAGCACTTGCGTGAGACTATACCCCGTGTTCAACAGCTGTGACGGGGACAAAAAACATCAGGACACAGTCACTTTGATTAAAAAGAGATTTTGGAAGGTTTAAAAAAAACGCCAATACACAACTCGTTATTACACATTGTTTAGTTCCAGTTAGTACTAGCACAGTTCCAGTGGTACTATCGGCCACTAAGTCAGGGGTGGCCAACCTTTTCAAGCTGGGACCAGTTAGTTTCTACAGTAGCCCCATGGCTTCTTTGCTGCTGACTGACAGCTGACGGCTTTGAAAAGCTACCAGACCAAATTTTGTATCCCTACGCTGAACCATATGATCTACAAAAACTTGTGTTTAGCAGCTGTCAGTCAGCACCAAAGAAGCCATGGGGCTACTGTAGAAATAATTTGATGGGCCACTAAAAGCGATCCCCCTTACCCCGACCTTGCCAAATAATTAATTTGATATTGGGCTAGGAAAATAATATTCGTTGCTTTTTTTTTATTAACAATTTTTACTAACAAGGTTCTAAAATGCAAGTTTATTTTACAGTATTTTCTAAAATAATAAAACCGATGTAAATGTAAAACCAGTCTTTTACTAAGATATATAATCATTCACATGATTTTATAACCATAGTGGAAGAAAATAACGTTAATTCTGTAAACAAAAACTATTTCTTCATTAGAAATTAAAAGAAAGTTAATATAAACTTTAAATATATATGCAATAATAATGTGATTTTTGAACCTGATTTTTAGTAAACAATTTCTAAATACTCGGCTTAGTTTTCAATGTAGGCCTACTGTTCATAAAATAATCGTATTATCAATTTGTCATAGTTGAATGAAATTTACTTTTTATAACATTCATGAAAGAAAATGTTTGTTCACATATATTTATGAAGCCGAATCTACACACAAACCTTAAAACAAGATTGTGAAACTCAGGAAATGTTCTTTTGATCGTACGTATTTCCAAAATTTAATCGAATTACGAACACTGACTGGTCTACAAAGTTTTTAAACTTAGTACAGAGTTCGGAGTAATGTTGGATTTATAATATTTTTATCTGTATGGACGAAGAATATGTATGTATATCAGACTCTGAAAGATAAAACGGATTTATGAATAAATACGTTTCTTTTTTTAAGACAAAAAAAAGCGTTTGGAATTACTCTTATAAAGATGTAACCATAGAGAAAGGAATTTCTCTATGATATAACTCTTGCTTTATGTGATTCAAAGTAAAATTATTGTATTTACTTACAATGTGCCGAATTGTTTGAAAGATCAAGTTTTCTCTGCTATAAGTTGTTACGAAATCGTTTTAGCATGAATGTAAAACTCTTGTTAAACATGATTGGAGATACATTAGAGACAGCTGGTGGGCCATTCTAAATGTCTTGGTGGGCCACTCTTTGGCCCATGGTTGCCACCTTCCACTAAGTTAATGATTTACATATTTTTAAAGGTTATATTCTGCAACTTGCAGCTAAGTCACATGAAATATATAATATACTGAGGATATTCTGTTGGGTTTGTAGCTATAAATAAAATAAAATCTTTTCCCTTCAAGATACATAAATTAATGTGCTCCAAGCCCCTAATTTCTATACACAAGCTCATACATAAAAACTAACTTAACCTTAGACAACACACCTTGCACCAACACTCAACCTAGCATCAGGAAGTAGAACTTCCCAAGACTTGTTGAGACACTCCTTAATGTATCAGTAAAACAAAAAATTAACTGCAATATAACCCAAGTGATTTGTAGGTCTATTCAGGAGATGAGAAATTAAGAAAATAGAATTATAATTAATTGTAGGTATTTCTACTACTCTCTTACTTTTCATTCGGGCTGTCCATTTATTTACACCAGTGGTGAAGGGATTACTATAGATCTTTAGAGGAAATGTAACAACATTTGCTTTAAAAAAAGGAGGGGGGGTGGAGACATATGAGAAAAACCAACGCCTTTGTTCGCTTGTCCACCGGTGCAATGAAAGAAAGACAAAATTATAACAATGGATTTTATATAAGTTTTCCTATTACTAAAAATATTAGGTCATTACATTTTTGTAAACGTAGGTAAAAAGTAAAATCTCTATAATTCGATAAACCCTTTTCAGGTAATGGTAGGGGATAGCCTTTGACAAGTATACCTTTAACTAGAAAGTCGAGTGACGCCAAATTCTACAGAAACTTTCTTAATAACATGTTGTGAATGTATTTTACCGCGATAATCAGCGGACATCGATGCAACGATCCACTGGTTTATTTCATAAACTCACGTAATTAGTGTTCAAAATGAATGACGTTATGACTACTAAATGCCAAGCTGCGCGTATCCTGCTTCGGTGGCCGCATGGTCTAAGGTGTCGCTCTCATGTTAGATTATACTGCCGATGACAGGAAGATAGGAGTTTGAAAATCGGTCAGGTGTAATGAGAATTTTAAATGGTTTTCCACTCTCCCTTTACGTAAATGTGGTTACACTTCCTCTAAATTCATCTCTTACTCATTAGCGTAATTCATACATATGCGTAAACCCGAATAGGTAGTAAGATATGGTCTTAAAAAGATCATGTTTTTTTAATATTTGACCTCGTAATATATATTTAGACTCGTATCCGACCGGCTGGTGAATTTATGATTAGTTCTCAAGAAAATAGAACATTATTACAATGTGATCATATTAGTTTTCGACAAGGTCTTGAGATTAATTTGTCACCTACAATGACCTAGTTCTGGTACCTACAAATACCAGTTTAGTCAACAGACAGGGTAGCTATCAACGTCTTATAATACAATCAACTCAATTTTTAACTCGGAGGGTAAGGGGAACATTACGTCGGCCCGACTTTTTGAAAACTTAATCTTGGCAAATTTAAACCTGCGTTCACATTATAAGGGAAAGTAAAACTTTTATTTTTACCATTTCAACCTGTTTCAAAATGAATAAACTGATGTGATGGTTCTGACCCTACTAAACGTGCATGTCACTCTGTTCAAACCAAAGGGTAGAAAGCAGTATTACCTTGCTACAATACACCTACTAGTTTCATCGTCAGAATTTGTGCGCCTCAATTGCAGCTAGATACTAAATACAAGATTGTAACCCTCCAGAACTTAAATAGCCCCAAAAAGAGAACAATTAACATTTATTGATAATACAAACATTCGAGTTAATAATATATAAATGAACAAAGGAAGAATGTATATTGGAAAGAGACGGACCACAAAGTCTGAGCAAGAGGGCAAACCTCAATTTAAATGTCCATAATTGCAGCATTAGATGAATCACCTACATTATAATATTCAAGCTCAATTCAATAGTTAAATAATGAGAATTAAAGTTATTTAAAAAAATGCCTACGTCAGATTTATAACCAAAGATAATAGATTATAAGTGTGCATAACTAAGCTCAATTTACATAATCATTATAAAGGAGTAGCTAATTTCCACGCCTGGTACGGCAGTATGACAATTGAATAAGAAATTACTATCCACGCCGAATACGGCAGTATTTAAATAAAAAGAAGATTTTTTGGAAGTAAAAACCGCCATCTAGTGACCTCAAGACATAGCAAGTTGTGACAACATTGACCTCAGAAATATGATTTTAAATTAATTTTTTTATTTCAGTAAATAATTACAGTTTAATATTTAAACTGAAAGGTTAATTTTGAAAAGTTTAACAAAGAATAGCTATAAGTCGAAAGAGAATTTTAATTGCAAGTTTGCTAGCCTGCATAGTGGTAGCGCTTAGCTTACCCAAGCAGCTGACGGTGGTATAATGAATACTGATACAAGAGTAGCAAGAGCATACGGCATGCTCAATGCTCCCTGAAGAGGAGCACGAGAGCAAATACCATCATGTACCGACCATTTGGTCACACCGTGATGTTGACTGAGCTGTAGTAGAGGGTTGTCGCACTTCGTGAAGGTTTCTGGAACATAAGATCAAAACATATTTGAATTACTATGGGCAATTAAAAAATTCAAACCAGATATGGGTTTTAAAGATATGTGGGGAGACATTACTCTATAGGGGGTTGGGTGGGAGCCTCCCAAACCACTGTTTTACACTCCTCGCTTATCCGAGCAGGGTTTTGGGACGTTGGTGGCACCGGGAAGCCTGTCATAGAAGGCTTGCACAAGCTTCCGAAAGTTGCCCTTGATGATGATGATGATGGGGGGGGGACCTCCAAGTCCCGGTGCAGAGTCACGTTGTGAACGTACCAGCAGGTCGATTATGGATCTTTTTTTGCTAGCGCGTCGAAAACTATGACGCCAGTGGGATGACGGCCGTGTTATGACGTTGCGACAAAACAGCGATTATGAAAGTTCATGTCATAGCAGCTATGGCGTGAATGACGGCGTGTAAACGTTGACTGGCGCTAATGTTGGAATAGAGTGTGTTGGCACCCATGGAAGCTTGCTTAGCTAGGTAAATCATGGCGTTGGTAGCATCATGACATAATTGAACACCAATGAAAAGCCATATTATATTATCTTGCCGCCCGAAATTGTAAACACGTTACAATGGAGACAATGTAAGTAAATAGCCTCTATTCTAAATAGATACTTTTGTTTTAAATAATAATATTACTTAATATATGTGGTTAAATGTTGTAGACGAATTGAGAATAAAGAGAACAATTAAAAGTTTTAAGAATAAACAAACACGTTTGACTGATGTATAGATTTGTTTCTTGCATTGCACCTGAGATTAGTAGGCTCATAAATAATGCAACTAGGCCTACTGCCTACTAATATACGGTTACTACGCTGGCCTTCCAAATGTGGTGAAAGCATATCACAGAGATCTAGTGCCAATCTTCTTGACATGCGAAAGAGCTGTTTAAATTCACTTTCAAGCAGCTCAAAGGGATTCAGCGTGTCTCTTAATTGCCTCCGGAACATTTTAATATTTTCCCGGCGTTGCCTTCTTTGAACGTTTCTAATATGCAGTAGTACCCAGTCTTCCATATCTTAAAAATACAATTATTATGTTTAGATAAGTTAACCATAAGAATTCATTTAATAAGTATTCACGATTCCTAAGTATTAATATTTTTAGATCTTTTAAAAAGTTTTTTTAGATCGTCAAAATAAATAGGCCTACCTACTATAGCCTTTAGGCTACATATATTTTAATGTCTTCCATATACTTATAAAAACACGATATTATTTAATAACCATAAAAAATACATTAAGCACTAACAATTTCTAAACATAAACGTTTTGGTTAGGTTTCTAAAATTGTTAAAACTAATACCTAAATGGTAAATATACATATATAAGGTTATGATTACACTTCATGTTGATTAATAAATACAAATAGGTAATTTAAGCAATTATAATAATACAAAACTATTATTGTTACTTAAAGATTGCATTAAAGTAAATAAAAATAACTTTTAATCAAATTAAAAGAATTTACCAAGTTAAACAAATATAAGATTCACTAGAATAAATTAATATAAAATCAGAAACTTATGATACAACTAAATGAGCGTACAGTTCCACCTCGTATAATTCACTAATACATATACCTAAATACTCTAATTAATTAAATTAATATGGCAATATTATTGTTACTTACCTATTGCAAAAGCATAAATTAAAGGATTGTCAGTCTTTTTTAAGATACTAAGCACACAAATAGTGAATTTTAACCAGACTCGTAGATAATCGACGCAGCTAAAGGCGAGCTCTGAAGGGTGACTTCAGATTGTCGCCAATTTGGTGGCGCGAGCGGTTGTATGACGTACTAAAATAGATCCATAATCCCAATTCAGCCATATGACGCCTAACGAACGACATTTCACCCTATTGTCGCGTCTTTGAGATCCATAATCGACCTGCAGGGGGCCACCACATTGATCCTCAAACACCGGTTCTGGAATGCCTGCCTCTTCCTTATATACGTGTCCACCAGGTGGCCCCAAGCAAGACACGCATAGTCGAGTATCATTCCGAGAAACTGCTTTTACAATTTCAGTCCGTTCCTCGTCGACAGGGTGCTATGCCTACTCAGCAGGGACGTTGTCTTCGGGTTGACTAAATTCCCAGCTGGTAATTCGGCTCCCTCCAGTTCTTCAGCAGCTTTCACCACTGAAATTCAGAGGGCACCCCCCCCCTCAGCTGGGCTCCGGGTAACCAGGAGTTCCTCATCTCATTTTATGTACTCTGCCAGCCGGAAAAATCTTTATCTTGTGATCTCAAGAATTTTTGTGCCAGTGTTGTAACATCTTCTTATTCTGATGTTGAATCATTTCTTTCTAAAGTATCATTGTCGTATCTGTTCTTATTTCCTTGACTTTCATTCACTTGATTGTCCTTTCTTGTTCGTCTCCTAGTCTTTCTATCAGTTATGTATTTATCCCTATCTCTATACGACACATCATTCACGATTGCACTCAGGAGACCCCACCTATCCACATCACGCAATATATGATAAATAATGCCCGCTTGTAACGGAACTTACAAAACGTCTCTATCTTCTGTCGATATTAGGCATTCCAACACAACGTGTTCTAGAGCTTCCTCCCTTCCGCAGTCGCATAAATCATTATCAGAAAGGTAGAGAGCAGCTCTGTAAGAACCATGTCCAGTAATATAGTGAACCAGACCCGGAGAGGGCTGTACAAACTTCAATCCAAGGCACTCTTTGACGTAGAGAAATAGCTGGTAGGTTTTCCTACCAGTTAAGCTTCCACCCCAGTCTGTTTGACATTCATCCAGAAGAATTCCCCTTACCTGGATACCATTAACTACTCCTTCACTCGTAAATTCAACAACCTTTCATGGTTCCCCTTTTCGTAACCAATACATAGCTGCTCTCTTCCTTATCACCAAGTCTAGGGGCCAGATACCTAAAGCCATACACAACGCATCCGTCGCTACTGTATTGTATGCCCCAGAGAAACTCAAAATATTACTCCTCTGCAGGCCCCTTATTTTTCTTTTCATCCGTACCTGTACAGGTTGTCGTGCTCGAGCACTGGCCCCATAACCCACAATGTAGACAAGTAACGCCTGGTGATATGTCAATATACAACGAATGGGCAGTCGAAATCTTCTCTGCGCTATACATTTGATCTTATTCATCACCCTTAAGGCTCTTCCACTTATCTTCTCCGCGTGCATCATGAAGCCACGCTTCTCATCCAACGTAACTCCTTGATATATGGTACATTTCATTTGTGTAATCATCTGTATATCAATCCTGATTAGCGGGTCTCTCTTGAGAACTCCCTTAAACACCACATACGTCGTATTCGCAGGTGCCGATCTTCACTTTCTTGCACCAAGAGTCTAACCCAGCGAGAACAACATTACTCTTGGTCTCAATCTCGCTTCTTGATCTAGCTCAAACTACTATCAATAAGTCTTCCGCAAAAGCGACTACTCCTGCCGTTTCAGGGAGCGCTTAAATTTCCAGCAACCCGGGTTCCAGTCCTACGTCCCAAAAGATAGGTCCGTAAACCGACCCTTGGGAACAGCCTTTGGTGAGCTTTTTACTTGTATATATTCCTGGACATCTCAGGCTTGCATATCTGTCTCCGCAGTAGTCCATAAAAACCCTGTAGATACCCCTCGGGCATTCTAATTCCATTAGCTGCTTGAATAACACTGGCCATCATAAATTGTCAAATGTTCATGATATGTTCACGAAAATCTCAACTACATATCTCTCATTTGCCCAGTCAACGAGGTTCATGGCCTCACAGATAGCGTCCTCCGTACTGCTATTAGTGCATTCCAACAGCCTCGCGATGCTTCTTCAGTCTACCGCTCAGTACATTTTCTTGCAATTTCCCCCCAAACGTTCAGAAGACAGATTGGCCTGTATGACTTAGAGAGCTTCGGATCCTTATCCTCGCCTTTGCTAAGGATTACCACCTCGCCCTGTTCCCATACGTTGGGCACACGGCCCTGATCCATAGAGTGTGAGACGGACAAATGGGGGATGGAGTGTTGAAAACGTTTTACAGGTACAGTTTAGAAAAGTTCTGCTTACCCAGACAACACTCCATGGTACGCCACTAGTTTTACTCAATTTTACCGTCCAGAATTTTTTGCTGTATTTAATATTTAAAAAATATCCTGTTGATTTATTTTTTACTCCTGGTCTTCATACTTGTTCGGGTTTTCCCCAATATCTACACATATGAGGTAAACATGAGGAAGGCATAAAATAGAGGAAATGTACCCGTATTTTTGTTTAAGGAAGATAAAGAAACAATTTGGGAAAACCCATACTCATTACACCCTACTAGGTTTAGAATCTTGACCTGCAGGCTCCCGGCAAACCAGACAACACGATTATATTATGACATTTAGTCCACGTGCCCACCGATGCAGGTATAATTTAGGCCTAGCTAATACTGATAAAAAAGTTATTACAAATATTTGACACAATCTACTGAAGACATATTCAGAACACATTGCTTTACTTGGCGTATGATAAAACAAAAGTAGACGTAAAAACCTTATGAACAGTCAGATGGGGTTATTTATACGGTGATCTGACTATACATGTTACATCCAAACCTTCTTCTGGTGTAAGCAGTATGGAAATAACTTCCACGGTGACCTGACTATACGTGTTCAATTCAAACCCAAACCTCCTGTTGTAACAGTGTCTAATGGACTCTCTCTACGGTGACCTGACTATACGTGTTCAATCCAAACCTCTATCTAGTGTAAGCAGAGTCTAATGGACTCTCTGCGGTGACCTGGCTATACGTGTTCAATCCAAACCTCCATCTAGTGTAAGCAGAGTCTAATGGACTCTCTCTACGGTGACCTGACTATACGTGTTCAATCCAAACCTCTATTTAGTGTAAGCAGTGTCTAATGGACTCTCTGCGGTGACCTGGCTATACGTGTTCATTCCAAACCTCCATCTAGTGTAAGCAGTGTCTAATGGACTCTCTACGGTGACCTGGCTATACGTGTTCCATCCAAACCTCCATCTAGTGTAAGCAGAGTCTAATGGACTCTCTACGGTGACCTGGCTATACGTGTTCCATCCAAACCTCATCCAGTGTAAGCAGTGTATAATGGACTCTCTACGGTGACCTGGCTATACGTGTTCAATCCAAACCTCCTGTTGTAAGCAGTGTCTAATGGACTCTTCTACGGTGACCTGGCTATACGTGTTCCATCCAAACCTCCATCCAGTGTAAGCAGTGTCTAATGGACTCTCTACGGTGACCTGGCTGAACGTGTTCAATCCAAACCTCCATCCAGTGTAAGCAGTGTCTAATGGACTCTCTATGGTGACCTGGCTATACGTGTTCCATCCAAACCTCCTGTTGTAAGCAGTGTCTAATGGACTCTCTACGGTGACCTGGCTGAACGTGTTCAATCCAAACCTCTATCTAGTGTAAGCAGTGTCTAATGGACTCTTTACGGTGACCTGGCTATACGTGTTCCATCCAAACCTATATCTAGTGTAAGCAGTGTCTAATGGACTCTCTACGGTGACCTGGCTATACGTGTTCCATCCAAACCTCCTGTTGTAAGCAGTGTCTAATGGACTCTCTACGGTGACCTGGCTATACGTGTTCAATCCAAACCTCTATCTAGTGTAAGCAGTGTCTAATGGACTCTCTGCGGTGACCTGGCTATACGTGTTCAATCCAAACCTCCATCTAGTGTAAGCAGTGTCTAATGGACTCTCTACGGTGACCTGGCTATACGTGTTCCATCCAAACCTCCTGTTGTAATCATTGTTGGAACTGTCCCAGTAGAGCTACAAAGTGGAGCACCACCACCAGGCCACTGTTGTCTGTGTGACCTTGTGGTACAGATCCAGTGATTGACCTTGAGTGCTATTTTTAGTTTTAATGCTAGGTTTCGTTCTAAGGCTCCATGTTTCCAGTCCCGGGCGTAGGTCTGCTACAGCGGCCTCCAGCTAGGCCAGGACTAGGTTGGCCCGCTCGCCGAACACAATTGAACTGTGGGAAGATGGAAATTATAATCGACACATTACCGTCCAAGCTTCAACTCTTGAATATTTATCACCACCATATCAACAAATTCACATTTCGTGGAGTCGCACAAGGTTTTTTTACAATAATAATAATAATGTCATGTGAGGAACTGCTTCGGTGGCCGCATGATCTAGGGTGTCGCTCTCGTGTTGGACTAGACGGTCGATGACAGGGAAATCGGGGTTCGAATTTAGGTCGGGTGTACTGAGAGTTTGTTTTTCGTTCTCCCTCCGCGCAAATGTGGGTACGCTTTATCTTAATTCAACCTTACTCATCTATAGCTGATCAGCATAATTAGTACATGTGCGCACAACCTAAATGTGGTGCTAAGAAATCCTGTGATCACGTGGAATAAGGCGTCAGTCTTGTATTGTATAGTTTTATGGTGATGGAGAGGTAGGGATTTGAACCCTGGCTGGCTAAACTGAGGTATATTTTCCTACATGGTTTCCCATTATTTTTCAAAACAAATGTGGGCACACTTACTAAAAATTCTACCTTCCACATCCTTACACTATTAATAATTATGCAGACTTCTGTGCTGGCGGCCAGGGTTCAATCCCAGGTCCCGGCACAGATTTATCTGATCACCAAACCCTTCCTTCACCTCTGACAATAAATCTTGTGAATGTGGGGAATGCCAGGCCTCCATCGTGGTTCGGATTCCACGTTAAACTGTAGGTCCTCCATTTCATCTCACAATCACCCGACCATTACACATTAGCGTAAGTGCGTATAACCCGAACGGGTAGTAATACGCGGTACTAATAATAATAATAATAATAATAATAATAATAATTATTATTATTATTATTATTATTATTATTATTATTATCACCGCGTATTACTACCCGTTCGGGTTATATACACTTACGCTAATGTGTAATGGTAGGGTGATTATTATTATTATTATGCGATACCCCTGACAGGTAATAAGACACGATGTTATAATATATGTAATATATTATTGTAATTAAGAACATTTTTTTTAATATTGGTTCTCAGTGAAATATCCTTAAATATTTTTTCCTTTGAAATAAAAAAATCTTGATAATCTTATGATTAAACACTCTCTAGGTGTAAATTTTAAACAAATTTGTTAGAGCCCTTTTTGTAGCCATTTAAAAAAATATATTAATTTAAAAAAATCATTAAACTAACCTCACAAAGTTTTTTTTATAAAAACAAAAATAAATATTCTTTTTTTTTCATGTAAAACATTTCCAGATACCAATTTTGAACAAAATCGCTAAAGGAAAGTTTCGAAAAATGAATATAATGTTAACGTTAATTTTAGATCCCGAATCCAAATCACGAATATGCATCGAAGAACGACAATATACCAACTCAATAAAAGGTTGGAACAAAATCCATAAAACCGTCCCGGCTGAAGCCCATGGACAAACGAATGGGGACAGAGAGGACTGTGATACCCACGTTTTTGAGTTTGGGACCATATAAAATGTCAAAATCCGTCATAATTTTGCAGTAAAACATTTCCAAGTTTACACTTTCTTCAGATGAGAAAGTAACACCTATTGTTTAGTAAATAGGAAGGTCACTCAATAGATTTCGTGAAAAAGAGCAAAGTTTAATATCTGGTGTTGTTTAATATAAATTTATATTTGTATTTAGGTTCATCTTGTGACACGAATACTACCACGGCTCCATAAGCCTCTTAACATTTTATAGTTTAGTTTTATCCGAGGAGACGTTTTCTACATAGTTTCCCACTTTATTCAAAGATACGCTGTTGCTGATATTTAAAATTTAGCTTTCTCGTATTGTTCCTTTAACTAAAACATCTGCGTCCAAGCCTAAAACGTATAATAACTATAAGTTGTAATTATTATATTAAATACTAGCTGGTGTACCCGGTTTTCGCACGGGAAATATATAAAGTAGCTTTGTTATTTTTAGTATATAAAATTAACCACAGGGAATAGTACCTACATTTTAAATTATGTTTAGATATTAATCCTTTATTGGTTTGAATTGCGATACAAAACGCAAGAGTAGGCTGACTAAGATACATTGTCAAAATAATCCAAACATGTTTTAAAAGCGGGTATTTCTTTTGAAGATCAAGTTATAACTTCTCTACACACAATACTTTGAACTCTTGGCTGTTGGTGCTGATAAAAAGGGAAGAGGCGCGCTACAACATAACTAATTGGTTGGTAAAGGGGCTGTATTTGAATCCAATCAAAAGTATTTAAGCATTTATTTAGCACATTTATCCATTTCATCCATTCTACCCTTTTCACACCGTTTACACTCTTAACCCCGTTAACATATTTACACATTTTACACTTTACTCCCTTTTTTTTTGGCCCGTTTACAGTTTTTTTTTTTTTTTATTTCTCATACCTTTAAATCTGTATACCCTCTTTAATTTTATTAGATTTACTTTTTGCCATTTTTACCATTTCTGCTCACTTGTGCATTTTTTGTCACTTTTTACATTTTTGTCATTTTTGAGCATTTTATCAATTTTCGCCCTTTTGATCTTATTACCCGTTTTAATTAGATTCGGGCCTACTTTTTACCCTTTTTGCACTTTGTACACCTGTTTACATTAGTAACCCGGCCTAGGCCCGAATAAATATTTAAGGTAGAAATGTTAAACAGTGTATAAAAAGTGCACAAAGGACATGGATAGTAAAACAGGTAGAAAGTAAATTTAATCTAACTTTATGGAGGGAGAAATGATAGAAGGGGTGAATAAAATAGTTAAAAAGGGTAAAAATGGTAAAAGGATAAAATGGGATGGGTCTATTTTTTTTAATTGCAGTTTTCAGTGGCAAATGTCTTTGACAGGGGCTACCATAGCCCGCATTGCACAACCGTATGAAATGTACTATTGAGCTTTCTCGCGACGTTAATATTCCTTCATTATTTCGAGTTTTGATTAATTAAAAACATTATAATAAAGTTTCAAAATTCCGTCATCTAGGTGCACATGTTCGTGTACAGGAGCTACTAATAATTAAATGTATAACCTCTCCATGCTACACTGAATATCAATGCTGAGGTTACTCTAGAGGAACAGGGTTGTCATTTTCTCGTTTTTATGTGGCCAATCTTTCCTAGAAGACAAGTTTCGCAACGCTGGTTAGACAAGGTTGCCAGTAGTTCCTTCTTACCCCAGTACACCACCTTAAGACATGACTGAGAGCGAGGAGATTTGGCAACAGTTAACTAAGGCTGTATCCGAATAGTCTACTTATGCGACGTCGCGTTGGTTCGTGGCGTTGATAGCTGCATTGGCAATCACGTGACCAAGTGTAGATCTGTCCGAATAGTCGCGGACTATACCGATGCAGTTTTCTCGTGGCGTTGGTAACCATGGATACGAACGCTACGAGCCATGTGGCGTTGATGCGGCGTTGGTGCGGTGTTTTACTGGCAATTGTTTTAGTATTATCGTTTCGTCTGTTGAACACCGACTTAGACAAATTATTCGGTAGGAAGAAGCACTGTGGGCCCAAGTGTATTGCTGTTCGAATAGTTTGATGCAGTCTTCACTATGACAATCGCGAGAAATGTAAAATTATCAAGACTGCATCAAGTTTGCATCAAGTCAATTGTACTTGACTATTCGGATACAGCCTGAGAGAGAGCGAAGATAAAGCTTTTCTCCGTAAGACCTGCAGTTCCCTCAGCAATGTTATTGGGTGTATCTATATCGCACAACGCGCATGACAAGCAGGCACTCAACCTCTTCATTTTAATAATATAGATTAAGATCACTATATTAATGTTACTTCATTTTCCCACGTTCGTTTTATAAAGATAAGTAGCCAAACCAGATATGATTAAAAGATATTTATTTAAGTAACATATTCATGTCGTCACAATGTGCTGCTAGCCCATGCCCTTCACGTGATAATTATTTGCTTCTAGGCAGATATACAAGCAAAAGTTTTATCTTTTAACTATCATGTTTGTATTAGTTCACATGGCCCTCTCAATAATTTGCTTTGTTTCCATGATAATTGTCAGTAATTTTCTCTGTTTTCATGATAATTGTCAGTAATTTTCTCTGTTTTCATGATAATTGTCAGTAATTTGCTCTATTTTAATTATAATTGTCAGTAATTTGCTCTATTTTCATGATAATTGTCAGTAATTTGCTCTATTTTCATGATAATTGTCAGTAATTTGCTCTGTTTTCATAATAATTGTCAGTAGTTTGCTCTATTTTCATGATAATTGTCAGAAATTTGCTCTATTAGTAGGTACGTTTTGCTAGTTCTGGCGCAAACAATAGGCTAATTAGCGAACAAAGGGGCCCTTAATTGACTAATGGGAGGGGTGAATGAAGCCTGTATGTGTAGGGTGATGCACTGGGTTGGGGTTGGGGGAAGGGGGGAGGCGGGTTTTGATTT